>WJSH01006124.1:18049-30923 GCA_009757365.2 Lepidium campestre
GAGCCAACGGAAGAGGACGTCTTGCAAGTACCTGCCGGAGCAATGACAAGATCAAGGAGTAAGCTATTCAACCAAATAATTGGAGGACTCTTTAGATGTATTGAAGAGCATGAAAAAGACTATCCAAGTCCATCCACAATGGTTTTGACTTGCATTCATCAAATGGGTGTGTAATTCTATTTGCACTCTTCTTCCCTTAGTGGGGTTTGCCCCAATGGGTTTTCCCTCTAAGGTTTTTAATGAGGCAAGTGGATTACACATTCAAGAGGCCCATTTGCTGAATAAGATAATACACATTTTGTTTTTATGCCTTAAGATTTGCCCTTGTCTTTCCTCTATTTAAGAACATCTTGCAAACACTTTCTCTTTAACAATCTTTTGAATTAAACAAACTCTTTTCAAACTTGTTCATCTCATTGGTGCGTCATATCTAAAGAACCGTAACGGAATATCAAAGGTCTTCTGCAACCTTTGTGCGACCTAACGATCCATCTTCTTTGATCATCTTTTTCTCTCACGAGTAGAACTGATCAAACCTATCATTTACCTTACTTATGGAGTGTTCGATCATAGGAGGATCATTTCAAGTGGTATCAGAGCCACTTCAGAAGTTAAGTGTTTTATTTATGTATCATTTCTTGTCTCTCTCACATTCTACATCCATTTCTCTTCACTTCCATCACTCTTTTCGTGACAGAAAATCATAAAAAGTGTGTTAACTCATTAGATCTTGGTTAAAAACGTTTTCATAATATTTGTTCTTCATGTGTCTGTTCAGTTTCCATAAATCTTCTGCACAAAAACTTGAAGTTGTGAGTTAGAATCATTAAATCTTTGCTTAGATCTATTAATATATGCAATTGAATCCTTAAGTTGATAGATTTATGTGATTGCATATTATTTCTTCGTTTGTCTGTTCATCTTCTTTGTTTAACTTTTCATCTTCCAACCATATCTCGCGTCAGTTTAATCGGTTAGTTTGATCGATCAGTTTGCTCAGTCTGTTGATACTAGAGCTTTTTACACACAAAAATAACAAATAAACCTCTAATGCATATCGTGTCGATGTAGCATTTAGAGAATCGAATCCACAAAGAATCTAGAACTAACGCAATATGACACAAGAATTCAAGCTTAAGCTAGAGAGATAGATGATGGGGGTTTCAACTAAAGATAGCAACTCAAACAAGAAACAAACTAAACTAAACAAAGAGACAAATCAAACAAGAGAAAACAAAGAGAAGTGAACAAAACAAACTAAGACAACCAAATGGAAGCAATGGGTTTTAGGAAAGACAATTGATCTAAGGGAATGACAATCAAACCAAGAATATCAAGAACACAATAACAACCATCCTAGGGCTTAAAACACAAAGTTAGAACAACCCACTCTCATGGCATTGAACCCTTTACCAACTATTCAATCAAGCTAAACTCTCATTTGCCAACCAAACAGTCAATAAGCATTATCAAACAAGCTCACTAAGACCACTAATCACCCTAACTTCATCTCTCAATGGCTATGGAAGAAAAGCTCATCAAAGGTTCATTCGGGAATTTTATCGAACACCTCTCAGACGAAAATTTTCCTAGCATCTAGATTCAAATGGCCAAGTCAAATCTAGCATTAAGACCAACCTAAATGAAGGATTATAAGAATCTAACAACCTAAACTTCAAGATTTTATCACCAAACCCCCATCAACCCATTGGTTCACTACTCCAACACAACTAAGGCAAACATGAAACTCAAAGATAAATAAATGGAAATGAACAAAAGCATAATGAAAGAAGAAGATAAAAGAAAAGGATAAAGAAATCTTAGATTGAACGTGATGATCCAAAGATCATCACCCAAATCGGGTCTCCAACAATTCTCCAATTCCGTTCATGGCTATCTTATTTCCAAATTTCATCCAATTCCGCTCATGAGAAGGCTGTCATCAATTAGAAATCTTAAGAACGTTGTCACGGTTCTTCACCAAAGGTCTTATCTCGGCCAAAATGGTCAAGGTTCTCAACAAAAAACATTCCTTATATGTTTAATGCATTTCATATCATCTTCTTGCTTTTATATCTATCCCCAAGTCTCTAATGATCCATACATAGCTCCAAATCCACCTGAAAAGACTCAAAAGACCGAACATATGGGACACGATCTAGCTAGGACTCTAAATGCAAAACAAATAGAAATCTACAATAAAGTGTGAATGCATGAGTCCTAAATGATGGAATTGAACCAAAATATGCATGAAAAACTAGTGAATGTGGATGCATATCAGCTGTTTGATTGGTATGTTTTTCAAAACTATTATGCGCCTGTTTGAGCGGTCATCTTGATCGTTTTGTATCCAAAACTAACTGTTCTGCGCTTGTTTGATTGGTCATCTTGATCGGTCATTTTTCTCTTGAACCTTTGGACTATTTATTGGCTTTGTGTGTTTTAATTTGGCAGGAAACATGTCTCACGAGGATGAGGAAACACCACATAGTATCAATAACAAACTTTTGATTAAAGCTATGGAAAGGTTGTTGGATAAAAAGCTTGAAACGGCTTTGGACCAGAGGTTTGATGCTTTCCGAAATGAGATACAATCTGAGGGTCATCACAAGTCTCCAACTCGATCAAAACGGGGTAATCCAGACAAAGACCATCTCCAACTCTCTTCTGGTCATGATAAGACTGATGTAGAACATAAAAAGTCTGGTTCTGGTGGAGATAAGCTGGCTGAGGAGTACTATGGTCAAAAGAGTGATACATCTAAAAGAAGTCATAGGAACCAGCAAAAGAAAGAAGTACCCAACCGAATGCTAGACAATCTTGGAGGATTAAAAATCAGAATTCCAGCATTATAAGGGAGAAATGATCCAGACACCTATCTGGATTGAGAAACAAAAATAGAGTTGGTCTTCAATTCCATCATTATGCTGAGGAGAATCGAGTTAGAGTGGCTGCATCTCAGTTCTCAAACTATGCATTAAGTTGATGAAATCAACTTGTTACCACCAGAAGAAGGAATGGAGAGTACCCTACCGGTACATGGAAAGAAATGAAAGCTGCCATGAGAAAACTGTTTTTGCCTCAGCATTATCACAGAGATTTACATCAAAAGCTGAGGAGACTTACTCAAGGAAACTGATAAGGAAGGCTTTCTCCTCCGCATCAAGTGCAGCCAATCTTTGGTAATCATTAACCCGCTTGTCGCGAGCTTCGTGACCATTGGCGATCAAATGCGAAGGCAGCTGGCTTGGAGTCATAAATATACTTGCATGTACAGAAATATCTATCAGGTAAGTTGAAGAATAGGCGAACTTATACATAAAATGGCTAACTACTAAATTATCCGATACTAGATTACTTGAATGTTAAAAGAAGCAACGCTTGTTCCCTAACTATAAACTCAAATCACGTTAAAGGAAGCAACACTTGTTCCCTAACTATAAACTCAAATCACGTTAAAGGAAGCAACACTTGTTCCCTACCTATAACTAATACATTATTGGATAAATAAATTCCTTGGGGGTTAAAAGAAGCAACACTCGATCAAACCTATAAAACTGTTGACTGTAATATACACTCTACACATCAATTTTGCATATACACTCTTAACTGAAACCCTCCATTGAAACACCCTAACTGTACACATCGTACACATCGATTCAAGCATCCCAAGTGAAAAACACCCAACTATAACTTTAACCGCTAAATGAAATGAAAACTACAAATTCGCGAATGGACAACACACAAATTCCGATTCTGAGTTCGATTTCACAGACAACAACCTCGGAGTATGACCTTGTTATAGACGAAACAAAAACAAGCAACCATAAAATCGACAATGCTCTATTGAGAAAAACAATAACTTATGCAACTTGAAAAAATCATTCTTCTGCAGTCAGACACATGAACAAATTTATAGACCACAACTCACAATTTTAGGGGTTGGAATAAAAAATAGACAAACAAGGGCATAAAAACTAGCAATAACTACACAAACAGAACATGCAGAATTACGCCAGCACGGGACGAGGTTTCCGACCAAGAGATCAGAACAAAGAACTCGCGCGAGGATTAGGAATGAGCCAAGAGTTTCAGCACAGAGAAGGACCGTGTGCAAAGGAAACAGAGAGAAGTGTGAAATATTTTGGAAATTTTGAAGATGATCTGAGATTTTCAAAATTTTGAAGAGAAGAACAAACAAGTAAGGAGACGGTTCGCGAATGGAGAAGAAGCTGATATTTTAATTATTTTAATTTTGTTCATTTCAAAAATAAGAACAAAATGTTGGCTTCTCTTCTAACACAAGCATAGGGGTAGTTTTGGAAAGAAATAAAGCACATAAAGCTATGATATAGACCTGCTTACAAAACTAAATATGACCTAATTTATGGTTATTGAGTGCAATTTTCCTAAAAACTATCTACTAATGTTTTGTTAAAAATAAATCATAATTTGATAGTGATAAACTATTGTAGAAAAAAAATGATAAACAAATGGCAAATATTAAATACCATTGAAAGTTTGAAAATTTGAACGATTGATTTTTCATTTTTATAAAATAAAAATTGTTAGAAATATAAAATTTTTGTAAAAAATTATGAACCTGGTTTTATTACTAATCCGGGTCAATTGTTTTACTGTTTTTTTCACTGATTTTACCGGTTTTATGTAAATCTGGATTTGATTTCAACTCAAACCGATTTTAGTTACGAGTCCAGGTTGAACCAGTCGAACCGGCCAGTCCGGTCTGAGTTTAAAAACACTGCCTCTAAATTTACGTTTTACACAGGTTAAGGTGATGTCTATCATTTCCCCAGAGTTCCCTCTTCCTGAATATGAAGATTTGAGTTGGGCCGACGAGGTTCCCAATGAAAAGGTTGACCACATGGTACGGCTTGTCCAATACGGCTTCAAGTTACGGGATTTCATGTTCACCGGTGGGTGCAATCCCGACAATATAATTGTCACGCATAAGAAGCCAAAAATTGGTCTAAAGTTACTACCAAGAAAAACTGGACTGATGCTAATGTGAGGCCAACGTCTCCCCCATCTGTAAGACAAACAAGGCAATCATCATAGAACCCCCGAAGCTGGCTCATCTTACGTTTGCATGGACCCTCATACGATCAGAGATATTGTTGGCGAGATTATTGATGTCAAGCTTGACGGGTTAGAAAATCGTTTACTTAACGGCGTTTCAGCCTTACTAGTGGCTCAACAAGCCTCTGCGCATCGTACTAATATTAGCCCTCCGAGGGGGTCTCATGATTATCCGTGGACCGACTTCCCCCATCAAGAAGAATTTCAGGCGGGGCCGAGTCAGAACAATGCAGCTAGAGAAGATTATGTCGAATGGATAACTGCTTTTTATAATGTGAGCCTGTTATCATTTACTGATAATTATTGTATTATCTGTAACCAGTGTTTTTAAACTCGGACTGAACCTGCCGGTCCAAGCGGTTCAACGCAGACTCGTAACTAAAATCGGTTCGAGTTGAAATCAAACCCAGATTTATATAAAACCGGTAAAATCAGTAAAAACCGGTAAAACCATTGACCCGGATTAGTAATAAAACTCGATTCATAATTTTTTCTTTCAAATATTATATATCTAGTAATTTTTATTTTATAAAAATGGAAAATCAATCGTTCGAATTTTGAACTTTCAATGGTATTTAATATTTGCCATTTGTTTATCATTTCTTTTCTACAATAGGTTATCACTATAAAATTATATAAAATTATGATTTCTTTCGAAAAACAATAGTAGATAGTTTTAAATATATACATAATTGTTTTATATATTTATTTTGCTTCAGTTGGTCAAAACGAAAAAGTTAAATAAACTGAAGAAAACGAGATAAGTGCTATTGAATAAGAAAATATTTATATTTTTGTGGAATTTTTATTGAAGATTTTTAAGTGTGCTCAACTATTTTTATACATTACCATATTATTAATCTGTGTTATAGATGTTTACCTATATATTATAAAACCCGGTTCGACCGTTCAAACCGGTTCAACCAATTATCCAATATTATTGCTGAGTTGGTGTCTGGACTGGTTTTCAAAACATTATTGTTAACTGTTTGTCTACCCTCAAACATGCATTTTTGCAGACCGGAACGGGCTCATCCGCCCACCCCACTCCCTCCGACGTAAGTATCCTTTGTTTACTGTGTTTTTGAGGGAACCATAGTTTATGTTATCAATTTTTTTCTATGCAGTATGTCCCTCAAGCGGATCATGTTGATGTGGCGAAGCGGGCAGAGAAGGAAGCACTTGAAGAGGTAAGCGCTGGCATTGACCCAATCCTTCTCAATAAGGTAACCCTTTATTTTACTGCTAACTTTATAATCATCATACGCCTCCACAATTAACTGTTAAAAATTACAGGTTGCAGCACAGAGCACCCGATGTCCCCATGACTGGCCGCTGATCAGGTATCCACAATCCCATTAACTACGGTTTTAATAAACTCGGTGTATCGACAATGTTATTGTGTTCTTACCAGGGATCTCCCATCGTTCTCAATATGATTAACCCAAGAATGGCAGGTTCCTAACGATGTCCCTCCTGTCAGCTCGCCCACGCCTCCTTTGCAGGTTTGCGAAAACATTTCTCCCCTTCTGAGACTGAGGTAAATATCAAGTCAACATCGCCCGAGCAGGTAAACTCAAATATCTGCAGATATATTAATCATTGACTACTACGTTACTCACTTACAATAATTATAGTGCTTTACCTGTCACTTATCTGTAATCTTCATAAAATGTTGCTATCCTAATAATTAACTGATATTTCTCACATTTGCAACCTCGCGACAACTCTCTTCCCCCTTCTTTGGTCTATGATCAGGTATCCACAATTCTATTAACTGCATTTTAATACATTCGCGTCTCCAGAATGTTATTGTGCTCTTACCGGGATCCCCCATCATATTTTGTCCTCATTTCTCTTTAGGACTAACCCAAAAATGGCAGGTTCCTGACAATGATGATAGACGTGCATTTTAGCCATATTTCATATCCGTTTTTATATTGGTTTAGACATTTAAGAACCACTTATTCTAATATTTCCGCTAACAACTTGCATATTCTTCACTTTAGAGTCTTAGGAGTGTTGTATCACATTCTTTCATGTTTTAAGCAATTCTTTGGTGATTCGGAGCCATTCCGGAAGCTTAAAATGTTGGAGGCGGATATAGAAGGAAGAGCCGCGAAGAACGAGTAAAAGAATGGAGACCGATCGATACCGATCGGTCCCGACGCGCTGAAACTTTTTCCATAATCAATTTTATTCAGTTGGGCCGAATTGTTTAAGGCTCAACTCGTTTTGAGGGATCAGAAAACCTAAGAATAAAAGCCAGAGAGCAGCCACACTGCTAAAAGGAGGAGAGGGGCGTTGGATGTTCTTCTTTTTTCTCAGTTTTCATTTTTACAGACACTTGTTCTTCTACTTCTTCTACTTTTGGTTTGGGAAATTTTGGTTCTCTCTGGATCATCTTGTAACCTGCATTAGAGAAGTCTTTCTAAACCCATTCTTAATTTAATTCAGTTATGTTCATTATATCTTTCTCTATGATTACTGCTTGTGTTAATTTCATTATGTGTGAATAGATCCCCAATCAAGTTTAGGGGGTTTTCTAGGGATTGATGAATGAATGAATGTAAGCTAGATAGTGTTAATTTTAAGGTTCTTCACCTCTTGTATTGTTAATGTCTGAGTTAGCTTGATCACCTATCTCTTGTTCTCTAGGTTATTAATGCACCAAAAGTGATAGTTTAATAACCTGAAAACCATTTGGTGAGCAATTGTCCTTGGACTGCATAGATCCAAGGCAAGTTTGTGAACATATCAAACCTGATTGTAATGCTTGTCTAGAACTTTTAGGACCAACGAAAGTTAGGATTCTAGGTTGTTAGACAAAGTAGTTGATGCCACAGAAGTGGATTAGCTATATATTGCGTGTTTTGAGTTTAAGACGGTTTTACTTATGCCCTTAATAACGCTTGAATTCATCGTTCTGATTTCCTGAAGAATTTTCCGGAACTTAATGCTTTTTAATTATTGAATTTAAATCTCATTTGAATCACTTCTTTTTACTTGACAAACCAACAACCCGAATTTTCTTAGCTTAAATGTTAGTTGAATAGATTGATAGTGTGACTCTTGGTCTCTGTGGATTCGATCCTTAGATATACTACTTTGATTGGTGTACACTTACAGTAGGAAATTGATAGGGTTAAAACTCGTTGTATCAAGTTTTTGGCGCCATTGTCGTTGACCAATTATGTCGCCTTTTGATCTAAGACTAATTTCTAGTCTAAGATTTATTTTTCTTACTTTCTTTCTTTTTGATTTTTCTTATGTGATTCAGGTTTATGACCAGAAGAAGTCAAGGCTCTGAGAATCTCTTGATAATAGACAACGCAGACCTTGCGAGGATAGAGAGAGAGAATCGCAAAACACGATCAGCCGCAGCTTCGATGAGTAACGCTCAGTTACCGCTAACCTCGATTGATAATGGTGACCAGCTGGGTCATGAGAATGATAGAGTTGCTCCGGATGTTGTAGCTGAGGAGATGCTGAGATAGCAACAACGTCTAAAGGATGAGCAAAATCAGGTGAATAATCAGCGCCAAGATCAACAACAGCTTCCACCACTTCAGAATGGGCAGGATCAGCGGAACCCGTGTGTTCAACCTCCACCACGCCGTGTTATAGGTGCTATGGACACACCTCACCAGTTCTATCAGAATCGATCTGTCATTCGTCCACCATCCCTCAAAGACAGGATTACGAGATCAAATATGGATTGATCAACTTGATAAAGCAGTATCAGTTCCATGGATTACCATCTAAGAATCCGATGGACCACATTAAGTCATATGAGGAGATTTGTAGCACCACCAGTTCGAATGGAGTCCCTGCAGACTACATCAAGTGCAAACTATTCCACATCTCTCTTGCTGACAAAGCATTGAGATGGTTGAGATCACTTGAGCGTGGATCACTGCAGACTTGAGATGAGACTAGAGATGCATTCTTGGATCACTTCTACACTAAATCCAAGATAGCTGCGCTGAGAGACAAGATCACTACATTCTAGCAACGATCCGGCGAGTCTTTTTGTGAAGCATGGGAGAGACTCGAGAGTACATGTGAGACTGTCCAACATCCTCTATGGGAGAGTTGGTCGAGATCACAAGAACTCTCTCAACGCAGCCAGCAATGGAGATTTTATGACAAACACCGTTGAAAAAGCTTACACGCTCATCGAGAACTTGGCTTCTAGTTCTAGTGTCATCTGTCCAAAATACGACCGTGGGGTGCGAGTCAATAGTCTTGAGACTAAGAGGATGGATGAGATGAACACTAAGATCGACATGTTGCTAAAGGCCCACCAGCGTGGAGCGCATCAATGTGTTGCGTCAGAAGAGATTGCTTTTACTGATGGTAGGCAAGAGAATCAGGAAGAGCAACATGATGTTAACTATATCTCTGGACAAGGCTTCAATCAGAATAGAGGTTATGATATGGGAAACCTTTCCTACAGAAGCACCAATGTTGAGAATTCGCAAGACCATGTTTATTCACAGCAAGGAGGAGCTCAATTCTCACAGTTTCAGGGCAAGACGTTTGTGCCATATCAGGGGGCAGAAGACTTACAACCAAGGTTTCCAGAAGAAGACATTCATGCAGAACTCAGACTCCGGAAACTTTCAGAAGTCATTCGTCCAAAACTCGGGAATGAATTTTAGGCCATTTCAGCCGCCACCTCCACAGCAATTTCAGCCACCTCCACAGTAGTTTTAGCCTCCACCTCCACAACAGTTCCAGCAGTCTGCGAGTTCTTCAAGAAGCTCAACAAACAAACTTGAGGCGCTAATGCAGCAGGTTCTTCAAGGCCAGAACAAGAACTCTCAGGAAATCAAGGAAAGGATGCAGGAGATCAATGCGAAGGTGGATATCATGTACCATGATCTAAACAGCAAGTATGAAGCAGTTAGCGTACATGTAAAAAAGTTAGATAATCAGGTTGCTCTGACTATTGCAGCAATTCAGAGACCTCAAGTAACCCTTCCAGGAAAGTTAGATAAAAGTCCAAAGGATTACTGCAATGTCATCACTTCCAATGATGACTATGAGAGGGAAATAGAAAAGATTGGTATAATGCTCTTTGGGGAGGACTACGATAGGTCAGATGCTGAGAGTGATGAACAAGAAGATCAGAGCATTGAAGATAGGGTAACGAGCCCAAGGAAGTTGAGGAGAATGGGAGTTTGACATTGGTCATTAAGAATGTCGAAGAAGTAGCAATGATCGAAGATGAGCAGATGGAGGCGCCTATGGGAGTTGAGAGTCATAAGAATGAAGGTATTAAATCTCCTCCTTATGTGCCACCAGTTACTTTCCCTCATGTTGTCTACACAAAGGCTCAAAAGAAGACTTTATCTAAATTCAAGGCAGACATGAGTGATATCGGGGTCCCTTTACCGAAGATGGAAGGTCTGTTCGAAGTCCCGATACAAGTAAAGTTTATCAAGGTTGTTCTTGATAATAGGAAACAAGTTGAGGGACTGATTGGATACAATAAGGCAAGCAGTGATGCACCCCACGAACCCACGTTGCTGCCCAAATTAGGAGATCAAGGATGATTTGCTATCAAGTGACGATGCTCTATGTGATTCTGGAGAATATGTAAATGTTATATCCTTTGAGCTGATGAAGAAGTTGGGGATTAAGGACATGAAGGAACATTCGATTTCCATTTCATTTGGAGATGCTTCCACAAAGTATCTAATTGGGAAGCTCATTGACTACCCACTCCAAATTGGAAGTTGTCTAGTTCCAACAGACCTGACGGTGCTAGAGATGGAACAAGATTGTAAGGAGCCACTCATTCTAGGAAGACTATTCCTCAACATTGTGTTATCGACTTCTTCAACAAATGAGTGACTCTCGAGAAGATCAACAAGAAGATTTTATATCCTATCCAGACATCCGAGAGTAGATTCTGTGGTGTGATTAGTGATGGAGGAATTGGAACAAAGAGGATTCTTCTTATGAACCTTGTTGTTAATGATCAAATTTTGTTAACTAACTTGTGTTTGAGACTTTTTACAGTAAAATTGAAAATTTGGTGGTCTGGTCAGGTTATGATAAAGGAAGTAAGAACATATGGAGCTGTAGTGTTACTGGACACTGCAAGGGTTGAATACAAGGATGATGATCCACACATGAAGCCAAATCTCGTGGATAACAATCTTCCTAAGGAAAAGACGGATCCCCTGGTGATCTGCCAACCGCCTAAAAGGTTACTGAGTCAAGCTAATGACTTAAAACAAGCGCTTGGTGGGAGGCAACCCACTGGTAAGTGTACATACAAGCATGCATTAATTTTTTGCTAATTTTTCTTTTTGGTTTTAAGTGCTTCAGTTGAGACATAAGAGAGATAGATCAGTCTGCTGGGATTGATGAATAGGAAAACAAGGGAGATTAACGATGTTGAGATAAATGTTTGATCTGCTGGGATCAATCATTAAAAGAAAGAGGAATTTTGATAAAATATCTGAGACCGATCGGTCCAAAATATGAGACCGATCAGTCTCTCGATTCCAATCGCGATACAAGGTAAGGGACTGATGGGTCTGTACTTTAAGACCGATCGATCCACGGGTGAAGGTACGTTCCTTTGCGAAACTTTCGGTTCGTTTCATTTAATTTAAACCAGAAAAAGGGGTTTTAGACCGAGATTTTGGATCAAAAACCCGAAAATCTCACCTTCTTCCCCATTCTTGGCGATATTGAGCTTAAAATCTCAAAAACTTTGAATCCTCATAACTCTTTCAATTCTCAACCGATTTGTACAATTTTTGAGCCTAACCCACTCGAATTTTTTCCCTCTCTTTGATTACCTAATCTTTTCTCTCGATATACAAAGGTATATACTTCTGCACCCTAAGTTTTTGAGAAATCTGGATTTGTGCTATTGGACTATTCTTGATTGTTATTCAGATCTTGATAGACTTATCCTAGTTGATTTAGAACTAAGAATAGCCTAATTTGGTGGATTTCTGGAAGGAATTGAATTTTGAACTCTAGAAAAATTTAGGGAATTTGAGAATTTTAGGGATTCATAATTATTTCGAGAACAATTGTCTGATGTATTGCTGGATATTGTGTGATTATTGAATCCCAAAGTTTCATTTTCTTATGCCTTTGAGAACTTGTTTCATGTGTTTGCAATTTCTCTTTCAGGAGATGGTTAATGATGGTGTTAAGCAACCGGGTCTAAGGAGGTTGTCCATGCGGGAGAAAGCTAAGACTCCAGTCACTAAGCCTACGCCACATGTAACATGGCCACGACGAGATGGTACTTCATTTGCTGGGTGCAACGCTTCTGTCTCACGCATGCAGACGCTGCTAGAGTTCACTCAGAGACGGAAAGGGGATAATTGGTCTCATTACCACTCTACTTTCTACAACCAGCTACTGCAGAATGAGATTATCCTGACCAATTTCATCTGCGGATAAACACTTCGGCGTTTTGATATTCTTGATGACGTGACTGGCATTCTGGAGAGGATCGGTCATGGGACTATGCCCTATCGAGCTTACCCGCTTTATCTAGAGCTAGTTTGACAGTTTCTAGCATCTTGTGACGTCCACTTCAGCGACGTTTCACATCCTTCAGCTAGCGGAGCCTCTCTGACATATCTCTCCAGCGGTCGGTTATACGAGATCTCGATCCCAGACCTTTTCAATCTTTATGGGTTCGACCGTATTGAAGGGACAAAGACGGTCGCAGACGCGGAAGGACGCAAGTGCCGCAGACGGACGAACGTAGACGAACGGATGCAAGCAAACG
>WJSH01006137.1:0-10529 GCA_009757365.2 Lepidium campestre
CTGCAGCTCATTTGACGATGGGTGCATTTTTGGAACCACTTTACCAAGCCAGAGGGTTCCTTTTCAGTCCGTTGATGAATTTGCCGGAGGAAAGCTACTTCGCGCCCTTGTTTCCACGCGCCAATGACTATCTCCACTCGAGACCACTCCCGCATGAGTACATATACATCTTCAATGACCGAGAGGGACAACTTCAACACTTAAAGCTACCCCGACCTCACAAAACGACCCTAAGATCTTTCCTCAACATAACCTTTGAGGGACCCAAGGATGAGACGATTGTGCGGCAATTGAAAGTCTTCCGACACTTCTTCCCACACCAAGCCCGAGTAGATCAGTCAACACTAGGACCCTCCACTACATATGCCGGATACATCTTCGATGAAGAAAGCCAAACTTGCCGAGACAATGCTGAGGAGGAACGCGGCTCCTACTCTCCCCCTGGGGAAGAGACTCTCCAAACTAATGGTACCAGTCCACTATCTTTTGTACATAGTTTTGTTTTTGATTGTTTTTATTATGCACTTTTGTTTACCCTTTTCCTTGGATTATGTTCTCACCGGGACGGTGAGAAGTAAGTCCGGAGGAGAGGATAGTATTTGACGTTGCTATTATTTGTTTTGTTTTCTTGCTTTGAGTCTAGCTTATATATTTTGTAGTTTCTCATTTGCATAAATTTTTTCAAAAATCTTTTCAAAAACAAGCATGTAGTTGCATTTACACTATAGATTTGTTTAAGAACATCTAGGATTGCATTCCACTTGCATAGGAAATGATGACGCAATTTTTGTTGAGAACTTGTTTAGACTTAGCCAATGACCTTGTTTGGGAACACCTTAGATTTTAAACATCTCCTTGTTGATCTTGTACACTTCATGCTTTGAATTCTTAGACTTGCAACTCGCCGAATTGATGATGCTTGCTAGTCTTGATGCCATTCTCAAATATTATTTGAATTTAATTGGATTTAATTCTCTCACTTATGGATTTTTAATGCATTGTCATGGTGAGGCCTCTTTTTGAGTGAGACCTCTTTTTGATAATGCTTTCATGTGCAAAATAGTGCAAGTATAAAAGCGATAATTGTTAGCTTTCATTAGGTGGCTAGTTTGGAAATCGTGGAACTAGCACTAGGTGATTGTTGGCTTGTTATTGTTTGGGGCTCATTAAGTTAGCACTAAGGGGATGACAAAAGAAAGAAGGGTTTAGATTATGGGTTGGTAACAAAAGGAATGAGAATTGGAATGAGTAGAATGGTGAACCAAATGGGTATGCAAAAGAAAGAGAATCAAAAATAAAGGGAGAAAGGAAGTTTAAGCATTAAGGACTTGGGGAAAATGAGAATGATTATCACTCATTTGATAAGAAAGAATCCTCTAGAAATCAAAAGGAAGGGCTAAGAAAGAAAAGATAAGGCCTAGAAAAGAAAAGAAAATAGGGTTAGTTAAGTAAAGATGGTAGAGCTTGTGTATAAAAGTATCTCCCATATGTTCTAAGAAAGTGTTTGCAATGTGCTTTGATTGAAAAATTTCCTTGATTGATTCCTTTGGTTTAAAGTTCAAAAAGAATAATATCTTTTAGGAATTGGTTTTGGGAATGAGTAAAGCTAAGGATTGGTTTTTGGGTAGACTATTGGCGTGATCATTGGGTAGAATGGGAGCTAATAATTGTATGCATCAATTATTTTTGTCTTAGTATAATTTTGTGCAATGATTAGCATTCCTTTTTCATGAGAGTATAGCCGCCTTAAATCGATTAGCCTTCTTACACTCATATCTATAGTGCTTTCTTGCCTTTTCTCACCTAGCCAAGTGGCATTTAATTGACTATCCATTTGTAAGATTGTATATACTTGAGAATAATGAATGTGAAGAATGGTTGATTGGATAGCTTGAGGACTCTTGTGAACGCTTGTTGTTTGATAGAGATAGATAAGCCTTGAGAAGTTAGAGTTCACTTGGAATCTTGTTTTTGAGCTAGGTGTGGTCACTATCATTGGTCGTCGAATGCTAGTCTTTGCTAAGGTCTTGACATGTTGAGTTCCCATTTTTAAACCTCTTTTCCGGGATTGTCGGTTGTTTGCTTGAGGACAAGCAAATGACAAGTCTAGGGAAGTTGATATACATTGTATATAACTTCATTATCATGCATTTCCTAGATCATTTTGCATTATCAAAGTCTACTGTTTACCCATTTTAGTGTAGTTTTGCATCCATATCATCACCTCGAGTCCTATAACTAGAGAGTCGTATATTTTATGTTTTTGAATTTTATTTAGGTGGATTGGAGATCAATGGATATGGAGATGAGCAAAATAACCTTTAAGAGTGCAAGAATGGAGGATGGAATGAAGGAAATGAGTGGAAGATGGAGTGATGAAGTTGAAGAAGGAAGAAGAAACAAGAGAAGGACAAAACCAAGAAGGCTAGAGAGAAAGCCGTGGCCCGCGACCGGCCGGACTCACTCCGAGACAGGCCACTCACGACTTGACAGGCCGAGGATGACTCACGACCGGCCAAACACGAATAGTGACCAGCCCGACATCGATGCGAGGAATGATGTGTGGTCCAACGACCGACCGAGGCCGAGACATGACCGGCCCGTCATCGTTGTGTGAATCGACGTTCGCCCCAGCGACCGCCCGGACCTAAATGAAGACGAACGGAGGTTAAGACACGACCGGCTGGACCCGAGATGTGAGCTACAACCTAAAATCCAACGATTGGCCAAGGAGAGCCCGCGACCGATCGATCCCAAGCCGCGACCGGTCGGTCTTAGCCAGTGAAGGCCTTTTATTTCAATTTAAAGTTGGGTCAATCCCGGTTAGTCCCGGGTTGATCCGGTTCATTTTTAGGGTTTCTTAGCAACAATATAAAAGCCCAAAACCCTCTGGATTTTAGAAAAACCAACATACATTTCCCCTTTGAGTAGTTTTCTAAATATTTATCCTTTGGATCTTGCTTAAGAGACTTGAGATTTGAGAAAGAACAAGGAAGAATCTTGGATGGATTTATGAGCAATTCTCTGTTTCATCAATCAAAAAGAGTTTCTTCTTAACCCTTTCCTCTTTCTCTTTTTATTATGGTTTTGTTTGTTGTTCATGTTGAGTTTTGTTTGAATATGTGTGAGTAGTCATCTAATGGGTTGAAGGGTAGGTAGATATAGGGGTTTAATGAATAAATCTTGATGCTACATTGTTAGATCTGTAGATCCTCCACTTAAGATGTTCTTAATGCTAGGTTTAGCTTGATTAACTAGTAACCTTGATGGTGGGAAAGATATCACCCGAGAGGTGTTCGATGAAAGTTTGAAAGAGTCTTTTTGTGGGTTTTTCTTCCCTAGCCAATGAGAGTAGATCTTAGAGTTGAAAATGGTCTTTGTGAGCTTGTGTGTTAATGCTTGAGACTATAGGAGAGGAAATGAGAGTTTAACTTAACCTATTGATCGCATAGGGGTCAACGCCATGAGAGTGGGTTGATCTAGATTGAATGAGCCTCATGCCCTAGGATGATTCTTGTTAGTTGAAACCTTTAGCATTTTGAGTTGTTTGTTATCCCTCTAGATTGATTGTCTATCCTTAGATCCATTTCTTTAAACCGGTTATAACTTGCTTTGTTTTTAGTTAGTTTGCTTTCATTAAGTTGTTACCAAAACCAAACCGTTATCTTCTGTAGCTCAAATCGATTCCTTGAAATCTCATCGTGTTAGTTCTAAGCTCTCTGTGGATTCGAATCTCAAGTGCTACAATGTCACAATTGTTTGCATTTGTTGTATTTATTTGATTGTTTAAAAAGCAAACATCAACGATGTCCCAATATTTTTGGTAAAATAATGCTGTCATACCATTTGGTCATGGTGTTTTTCCAGGGTCCATCATAAACAAAGCAATTATGATTTTATCTTCTGAAACCTCACTCAATAGGATATTATTATCCTCTTCTGAGATTCTTGAATCTATGTCAAGTACGGACTCAGTCATAATTAATGTACCATTTGAAGTAAATAACTTATCAAAATAGGTTAAAGCTTCCTGGACAATCTCATCCTTGCGAGAAACCCACGCTCCAGACGTGTTTTTCAAGCCCACAATTCTATTTCGAGCCCTCCGTTGTTTAGTTTGGGTGTAAAAAAAATTAGTGTTTTCATCCCCTTCTTTGAGCCATTTGTTACGGCTTTTTTGTTTCCAAAAAATCTCTTCTTCGACATATGCTGCTTTAATTTTAATTTGGTTTCAACAATCTCATTCGAGTTTACAATACTATCATTCTAGAGATCCTCTAATTTTTTATGTAACTTTGAAATTAATATTTTTCCAGAGGGTACGTTTTGTTTCCTCTATTTAGAAATGTTGCGACGACATTGTTTAATTTTGCCTACCATAGACAAACTTTGGCGACAAGGGAAGCCACACCAACTTCTTTCTATGGTTTCCTTTAAACCCGGTTTACCGATCCATCTTTTGCCAAAGATAAACTGGGAATGTTTAGGAATGTCATGATTCCCAAAGGATCCTACAGTCGGTCTATGGTCGGAACCAATCATATCCAAATATAGAATACTGGATTTCGGAAAATAATTATGCCACTCTGAATTCCCATATGCTTTATCCAATTTACATTGAATAAGGCCCGATGTACGATTTCCTCTCCAAGATCATGTATTTCCTATGTTTGGAAATTCTATCAAACCACAATTGCGAAACATCCAATTAAAATCCACAAAAGAGTTTGGATGTCTTAGAGCTCATTCTTATTTCTCAAGATTTCCCGATAATTCGTTGAAATCGCCCATAATAAGCCATGATTTATTTCTAACAATACCAAACCGGGTTAATCTTTCTCAAACTTTGTCTCTTAAGGTCTGTCTTGGTTCACCATAAATAAAATTAATATGTATTTGATCCCCATTATAATCCAGAGATATATCAATCATTCTTGAATCTTTATAATAAATATTCACATTAAGATAACTAGAATAAGATAATGCTATACCACCATTTAAACCGGTTGGTTCAATTGTAACTAAGGAATCATAACCAAAGTGACCTTGAAATTTTTCCATAAAATTAATTTTATTCTTAGTTTCTTATAAAAACAAAAAATCTGGTTTAAATTTCAACCAATTTTCTCTCAAATAATTTATTGAAATCCTATTGCCAAAACCTTGGCAATTCCAACACAAAAAACTTAACATAAAAAATACTTAAATGGTATTGGAATCCTTCTCTGATTTTTTGGTCTTCTTGACCTTAGTCGCTTTTGTCTTGCTACCTTGATCTAGTTTACTTGGAGACAATATAGAGAATGCCACCAACTTTCTTGTTGCAACTCCACAAAGCGGAGTCTGTGGCTTCTTACTCGGGCCAAGTAGAGGCTTGTTCATCAGCAAGGTTTGTTCCTTTTTTCTCTTGAATCCTTAAGTCATTCTGAAAGGCTATCATTTCCTCATCTGTAAATGTACCCAGCTTCTCCACTTCTGCCAAGGTTGCAGGCGATAGTAAACCTTCTTCTAGACTGCCTTCATCAGTTTCTGCAATCAAAAGATCATCGTTTTGAATCTCTAATTCAGTCATTATTACCTCTGTGTTGCTCACTATATTGTGAACATTATGAGATTCCACAATATCATCTATATCACCAGGCCTGCCATATTCGGAGCCTTCTTGAAACAAAGATTTGCGTGCCTTCTTTGCGGAGGACAATTTGGACGAAGGCATTGGATGTGCCAAATTCTGCACCAATGGTTGTGAATCATTCATCTTCTCGCCATCAGCTACCAAGACTCCAGAAGATTCTGGTCTGATCCTTCAAATGGCTGCGCTTCAAGCTTTGATAATCTTGGTCTGCGATCCGTCAAAGGTTGTTTTCCTTTTAGCGCTTTGCCTTGCATCACTACACCCCTGTAACTGGAGGATCTAGATGGTCGTTTCAGATCAGAGGATGAAGCAGTAACCTCTTTCTTTCCCACCTTGTAACATCTTGAATTTTCGTGTGTCATCCTATGACAGAGTGTGCAAAAGCCCTCCAGCCTCTCATACTCCACAAGAAGATGGGATTCCTTCACTGGAAGAAATTCCCTGTCATAGTAAAT
Source organism: Lepidium campestre (assembly GCA_009757365.2). NCBI lineage: Eukaryota > Viridiplantae > Streptophyta > Magnoliopsida > Brassicales > Brassicaceae > Lepidium > Lepidium campestre. The sequence continues at coordinate 6,091 of WJSH01006137.1, forward strand.
ATCAAAGGCTTCGAACAAGCCACTGCAATAAGGATTCTCCCCCCGTGTTCATCAATCTCCAGAATCTTTCCCAATGATTCACCTATTGTGGACAGAGTGAGTGGAGCTTGAAATTCAAAGGGTACACCATATAATTTAACCCAAAAGCTGATCGTGTTTGGATAATTAACATCAGCTAAAGGCTTCCATCTCGTTAAAGACACCTTCCATCCATCGAAGTGTGTAGTCCCAAAACTGAGGACTTCTTCGAGATCCTCCTCATGAACAAACTGGAACTGAAATCGTCCATTGCCCAGATTGACTCCCGTGGCTCTTCCTTGTTTATACCAAAACTGGTGGGGCATCATGAGAACAAGTGCTTTAACGTCTTGGATCGCCGGATTGAGACATCTCCCCAACAACACCTTCGAACACTTTGCCAGAAGGTCGGAGTTGTCGAATTATGGCGAATTGCAAAACCCTAGAATTTGGGGATTTTGGGGATTTGCCAAAGAAAAGGCAACGGTATCTTGCGGTAATAACAAAGATACGGAAGAATGCCATAACCGAAAGACAATCAAGATTGGATTGTTCATAATTTGAAATTGAAAGATTGAAACCCTAGAAAAAGAGGGAGAATAAATAGAAAAATCATTTGAATCCTTATTAATGTATGAAATCGATAAAAGCATGAATAAGGATCGAAATAACCGGTTGTAAAGATCCACTTAGAATCAGGAAACGACGGAGATGGATCAGAATCAAGGATTCGATAGAGACGATGAGCATCACATCTTCAATCGCCTCCTAAAAAGACATGCGCCTAACGTGCCTTATTACTATATATATATATATTCAATTATATTTACAAAAATTCATTAAAACTCATAAAATGTTTTAAAAATTCATAAAACATTTTATAAACTAATAAAAATTCATAAAGAGTTTTAAAAATTCATTAAAAATTATAAAAATTCACTAAAATTCATAAAATGTTTCAAAAATACATAAAACTTTTTAAAAATTATAAAAATTCATAAAAGGTTTTCAAAAAAAAAATTCATAAAAATTTCATAAAATCTTTTTAAAATGCTTACAAATTCATTAAAAATTTAAAAAATTCATAAAAAGATTTAAGAATTCATAAAATGTTTTAAAAATTCATAGAAAATTATAATAACTCAAATTTCTTTAATAATTCTTATAAGTTTATAAAAATTCACAAGAATCCATAAAAAGTCATATTTCCCAAACTATAAACTAAAAACTCTATCCACCTATTCTAAGATATAATTTCACCTAATCTAACATATAAATCTTTGATTAAGTTATTCATCTAATCAACAAATACAAAATATTTTTTTGCAAAAGTTCATTCCAAATTGTGCATTCCTTTGGATATGGATCTAACTCTACATATGTGGCTCTAGCAACAAGGACACTGAATTGATTTCTAATGCAGCAAGTTTTGGTTCTGAATCCCCACTTTCAAACCTCTTCTCCAAGCTTGTTCTTATATGTTTGCTTGAGGACAAGCAAATGCTAAGTTTGGGGGAGTTGATATATGTGTATTTTAACAAGTTTTAGGACTCTTTTACAATTCTTTTTACACGATTTCTCATTCTGTTTTGCTTCATTTTAGGATGTTTTTAACTTTATCTTGCATATCTTGCATTTGCATTGCATACATGTGATTTTAGGTACTTGGCGGACGAATTGGGAGCAATCTGGACAAAAAGGAGATCGTGATATGGGAGCTGAGTGTTGAAGATAGCTTTGGAGAAAGGAGGAAGGATTATGGGCATGCTCGAGTGGAAGACTCGAGTGGATATGGCCGTGCACATGGATTTGGACACCACGCTCGAGTGTTTGAGGTCGAGCCAGAGAAATATGGAGAGAAGGATTTGACTCGAGCCAGCCACTCGACCACACCTGGTCGAGTGGACTTACCTGAATGTTGACTTTTCTATTTATGTTGACTTTTGTAATTAGGGTTCTTTTTTGGAAAGGAGGTATAAATACCCTCCTTAACCCATTAATAAACCCTAAGTCGTTTTTTAGCTTTTTTAGAATCTCTCAAGAACTCTCTCTTTGCTTTTGTAATTCAATGCTACCTTTTGGAGTATTTCTTTGAGTTTAATGCAATTTCGTCCTTCATCAATCTTCTTAATCGCAATCTAATCTTTCTAATCATGCTATCTATTTACAATTCTGGGTTTTTACGTTTTTTGATGAGTTTTGAGTAGTCCAATTAGGGTTTTTGAGGAGATGTGGTAGATCTTGGTAGATCTAGGGTTTTATTGTTTGCTTAAGCTTAAATATGATAGATCTCTTCAGTTTAGATAGTCTTAATGCCTATTTCTACCCGATCCCTAGAGATTTGATTAGAGACATTTCTCCACCTACCAAGTGCTTGATGAAATACCTAACTTAGTCTAAACTTGAGATATTCGTACCTAACTCAAGGGATTGATTGTTTAGGTTGAATATTAACAAGAATAGGTTGTTTCTTTATGCCTTCATGCTTATTAATCACCTATGATGATAGTCTTAGGTTGTATGCTTGATTGAGATCATTTGTCATGAGAATGAATTTGATTGCTTTAAACCTATTGTCTAGAGATAATTCTTGAATGATTTGTTAAGTAATCAAGAGAGCCCTAGCTAAGCTAAGATCGATAACCTCATTCCTCAAGAGCCCTAGCTTTCCTTATTGCTTACATTCGTTTCTGATTGCCTTGCTCGTTATCATATTGCTATTTTTCATCTTTGTCTTCTGTTTTATTGCTTTAGTTTGTTTATTTTGTTTTGTTTCACTTAGATTGATAGAAATCGTTTACTTGATTGGTTTGAATTAGGTTGATCTAACGTGTTCTAAGTGCTAGCTTCTTCACCTGATTGGATTGATACCTATTATACTGCAATGATATGATAGTATAATAGGAATTGTTAAGTGGAAAAAATCCTACTATCAGAACCCAAAAGTCTAAAGGATTTTCATTTCCTTTGGAAGTTTCATTCGATCCATCTATAAGTAATTTTCATCATCTGTCATCCTTTTCATCCGCTCCCAAGATCATTCATCAATCCACTCCATCGATTTCATCTCGTCACCAAGTGTCTATTCAGATTCTAGAACCCACACAAAGAGATTTTATGCGAGAGTTGTTATTAAATCTTTAGGAACATATCAAATGGTATATCTAGCCTTCTTGATCTTTGTCTAGTGTGTAGTATCTAACAAAGCAAGAGCCCGAAAGTTTAAAGGATTTTCATCCCCTTTAGAAGTTTCATTCGATCCATCTATTAGTAGTTTTCATCATCTATCATTGTTTTCATTCGCTGCCAAGATCATTCATCAATCCACCCCATCGATTTCAACTCGTCACCAAGTGTATATTCAGATTCTAGAACCCATACAAAGAGAATCCAAGGGAGAGTTGTTCTTATATCCTTAGGAACATATCAAGTGGTATATCTAGCCTTCTCGATCTTTGTTTAGTGCGTAGTATCTAACAAAGCAATAACCTGAAAGTCTAAAGGATTCTCAGCTCCTTTGGAAGTTTCATTTGATTCATGTATAAGTAGTTTTCATCATCTATCTTCCTCATCATCCGCTGCCAAGATCATTCATCAATCCACTCCATCGATTTCATCTAGTCACCAAGTGTATATTCAGATTCTATAACCCATACAAAGAGAATCCAAGGGAGAGTTGTTCTTATATCCTTAGGAACATATCAAGTGGTATATCTAGCCTTCCTGATCTTTGTCTAGTGCGTAGTATCTAACAAAGCAAGAACCCAGAAGTCTAAAGTATTTTCATTTCCTTTGGAAGTTTCATTCGATCCATCTATAAGTAATTTTCATCATCTGTCATAATTTTCATTCGCTGCCGAGATCATTCATCAATCCACTCCATCGATTTCATCTCGTCACCAAGTGTCTATTCAGATTCTATAACCCATACAAAGAGATTCTATGCGAGAGTTGTTCTTAAATCTTTAGGAACATATCAAGTGATATATCTAGCCTTCTCTATCTTTGTCTAGTGTGTATTATCTAACAAAGCAAGAACCCAAAAGTCTAAAGGATTCTCATCTCCTTTGGAAGTTCAGTTCGATCCATTTATATGTGCTCTTTATCATCTATCTTCCTTTTTATCCGCTGCCAAGATCATTCATTAATCTACTCCATCGATTTCATCTTGTCACCAAGTGCATATTCAGATTCTAGAACCCATACAAAGACAATCCAAGGGAGAATTGTTCTTAAATCTTTTGAAACATATCAAGTGGTATATCTAGCCTTCTTGATCTTTGTATAGTGCGTAGTATCTAACAAAGCAAGAACCCGAAATTTTAAAGGATTTTCATCCCCTTTGGAAGTTTCATTCGATCCATCTATTAGTAGTTTTCATCATATGTCATCATTTTCATACGCTGCCAAGATCATTCATC
>WJSH01006142.1:5770-17535 GCA_009757365.2 Lepidium campestre
ATACATTAAGGCTTGTACATTTATTGAACATGTAGAGAATGTGTGGCTTATAGATTCGATTCTATAACATAGTTATGGTAGTTTGGCTTCTAAGTGTTTTTTATTTATTGCTTTGTATTGTTTCCTGAAGGTAACACTTGTTGTATGACTGTTTTATGTTTCGCTTTCGCAAACTTTGTTTCTTAATGGACATGTGCAACATGAGGATCAATGGTTTATTTATTGCTTGTCTTGTTCCCTGAAGTATTGTTTTAGCTATTTTAAACTTTTCTCTTCATGAGTAATCCATTATTTGTTGTCTTTGTTGAATTCTACTATATATGCTAGTAAAATGGTCTTAACCATTTTCCAAGCCAGAGAAAAATTCTACGAAAGAGAAAGCACTTTGTTGTCTCATATTTCAATATTCTTTTTGTTTTTTTGATAAAATGTAAATTTGTATTATCACGAGAACAGATTTTACAGTGTTCCATAGTCAAGCAAGTTTAGCAATGTCTTCAAAAAAAATTAAAAAGGCATTGGTAAAAATTAAACGAAGCAACTTCGATCCATTATGCTAGTGATATGATCCAAACCAGTTGGAGGTAGCTCCGGAATCTTAATGAATTCCAAGAGTACTGTCCTAGGCATTCCTTAACGCTCTTCCCCTTAAATGGCTGATTAAACCTCTTCTTACTCCTACACAAGTGACTTCTGCAATGACTAATTCTTAGATTTAGTGTGAGTTACCATTTGCATAGGAGCTCTTTCATATCTTATACTCTTATTTGGGATCAATTGGATAAGTTTCGTAGAATCTTCTGGGTAAGCATCTTCCTAGGAAGTAGAATCTGAGGATGAGTCCTCCCAAAAAAGACGGTGAGCTGTCTCCTTTGTAGATTTCAGAGCACTTGTAGTTGTGGTCTTAGTGTTCAAGTCAACAACTCGTACCAAGAAGAAGAAGAAGAAATATAAACAACAACCTGTTGACTTGAACACTAAGACCATCCACTCATCCTTTTCTGACACCTGACCGTCGGTGTAGAGAGAGGAGAGAGGAGCTTACCCCACTCAAATATTCAGATCACTCGATGACAATTCCAGTTGATCTCTTGATTAACATATTATCCAGATTGTCGGTGAAAGACATTGCAATCTGTCGTTGCGTGTCAAAGTTGTGGTCTTCCACACTGCACCGTGAAGACTTCTCAGAACTATTCATGACAGTATCCTTGACTCGGCCACGTCTCTTGTTTGCTCTCCTAAACAACGATAAGTGGATGTTCTACTCGATCCCATAGTCTTTAGATCCAAAGTGGAACTCTTCTGATCCTTTAGTTCCATCTGATCATATATCTTTCCCAAACGTTTTAAGTTCTCGTTATAACTATGATATGTCTGCCTCTGTATGTGGGTTGGTCTGTAGCAAAACTAAGAACCCGATGATCTGTAACCCTACGATGATGTGTAACCCTAGCACAAGAAAATACCTAACCTTACCTCAAACCACAGAGAATATGGCTGTGTTGAAAACCTTTTTTGAGTATGATCCTATCGACAAACTATTCGAGATATTGTGCGTGTTGGTGGATTGTTCGTGTTGAGTTTCAACATTTGAATCAAGGGGAGTAAGCTGGAGAATAATCGAATGTTTGATGCCTCATAGACCCTTTAGTGCTTAGATATTGATTGATTGAGTTTTGTATTATTTGGCTGAGCGCATTGACTATCCAAGTTGTGAAGAACGTTATGTGCTAGTTTGCTTTGATGTTAGGTTGGAGAAGTTCAAGTTTAAAGTTGTGGGGTTAGAACTTTGGGAATCAACTATGATTAATTGCAAAGGTAAATTGGGCGTGATGGCAGGTTTGTTTGATCTCACTGAAAACAGAAGGATGAATTGTGGATTTTAGAAAACGTCGATGAACGAAAATGGTCCAAGACTTCCTACAAATTGCCATCTTATTGGAAAAGTATAACTGAAGAAACATGGCTAGTTATTGTCGAGATGACTGATGCAGGTGAAATTGTGTTGTCGAGACCTAGGGTGGAAACGGATCGGATATCCGGGAAAAATAAGATATCCGGATCCGTCGGATCCGCAATTTTGTTATCCGGATCCGGATCCGCTAGCCCGGATATCCGGTAACTTAATATCCGTTTAGAATTCCGGATATCCACGGATATCCAGATCCGATCTGTTATTAGTTATATATTAAATTTAATAAGCAAAGATTCCAAATAATAACTATGGTGTGGTGGTTCGGATGTTTTGACCAATGTATGAGAACATGGGTTCGAACATTTTTTTGACCGTTTATTTTTAATTAAACTTAAAAACACTAGAGAGAGGTTCGAACTTGTGACCTTGAGGTCAAGGGCCACACTCTTTAACCAAGTGTACTACTTCAACTTATTGATATCTTCCCGATGATTTAATAAATATAGTAGTTTCGGATCTCGGATATCCGAACATAAAATAACATAAGATCCGGATCCGGATCCGGATCCGCCGGATCTATGATTTTATTATCCGGATCCGGATCCGGACTGCCCGGATATCTTATATTTCGGATCGGAGCGGATCTCGGATCCGGATCCGGATCTCGGATAATAATTCCACCCCTATCGAGACCTCTTCTTTGAATACGTGTGCTGGACACGTGAGGATTAACTCGAAGGAGATGCGGAGCACGTGATTGGATTGACTTGAGAAGCAAGCTATCAGATAAGCTATTGGATTCAAATTGGAGATAATTACAGGTTGTTACAAAAGATAACAAGAATATCTTGAGTAAATCAACGAGTCGATAAGAGATCGATATACTATTAAAAAGCTTTCTAGAAAGCGTTTTAGGGTTAACACTTTTGGGGATTTAGAAAGCTAAATTGAAGAACTTTGAGCTTTAGATTTTGGGTAGAATAGATTTTGGTGTTTTCACAAAGAGATAAATTTTGTAAGAAAACTTCTTCTTTAATAAAATCTATTGAGTGTTTTTAAGTTAAATCAATCTCTTGTGCGGATTATACTTTTTCAATTGGTATCAGAGCGGTTCGACGCATATTTGTAGTGACTTACAGGTGTAGGTCTTGGGAGAGGTGGATAATCCGCATCCTGTAGCTGTGGCTAAACCGTTGAAGTTGGATCCGGACAACTATGGGTATTGGAAAGTTCAGATGATGCAAGTTATCAAGGGGATTGATACAAATACTTGGTCAGCTGTTGAAGATGGATGGGTACCTCCGGTGGATAAGGATGGTGCTCCAAAACCAAAGAAACAGTGGACTGTTGAAGAGAAGGCAGAGAGCAAGTGAAATTCTAGAGCCTTGTCAGCAATTTTCAATGGTTTGCATATTAATTAGTTTAGGTGTGTTCAGGACTGTACAATGGCTAAAGAAACGTGGAAAACTCTTAAGGTGTCTTATGAAGGAACGAACAGTGTTAAGAAAATATGTATTGAGATTCTAGCATCTCAGTTTGAATCCTTGACGATGAAGGAAGATGAGAGTATTGAGGAATTCAACAGCAAGTTGTCGTCGATGTCGCATGAAGCTCTTGTGTTAGGAAAGACTTATAAGGAAAAAAAGTTGGTTAAAAATTTTCTACGGTGTCTTGCGCAGAAATTTCATGGACATAGGTCTACTATCGAAGTAACACATGATGTTGATGTTATGAAGTATGATCATGTTGTTGGGATGATGCAAGCATATGAACTACAAATGCGTAAGAAGGAACAAGTGAGTAAAGGTAAAAGCATAGCTTTGAGTCTGAAGAAGTACCAAAGGAAACAATTTCAGGTGAGGATCTGGAAGAAAAGGTAGGCATAATTGTTAAGCGTTTTCTTCGGAATGCTGAGAGGAGACAGAAAAAGGAATTTCAGATATCAGCACGATCCGTGACAGACAAAGATCAGAATAAGTCAGATAAGCAGTGTCTTGAGTGTCAGGGGTTTGGTCATTTCAAGGCTTCGTGTCCAACTGCAAGGAAGAAGATGGATGTTCAGTGTTATGAGTGCAAAGGATATGGTCACACAAAACCAGAATGCACCTCAAAACAAAGTGTGAAGACAGCAGTAACATCTTGGAGTGACAGTGGTAGTGAAAAAGAAGGTGAGACGGACATTCTAAATAATTTTGTTGTTCGGTTGGGGATTGTTGAGATTGATGAAGATGACGAAGAGGAGAGTCTGAATGAAACTGCCTTGATTAAAGAAGTTACTGATGAAAGTAGTGTTATGCCAGAGGATGAGTCTGATGAGGAATTGGACATGTCTCAAGAGGATCAGATGGTGATTCTTGCATCATCGCTAGTTGAAACAAGAGAAGAGAATAAATAACTCAAAGAGCAGAAACACAGAGCTTAGATGTTGCAACAACAAGTTGAGAAGGATTTATTGGATATTAAAGCCAAGAATATTGGTCTAGAACGCCAATTGTCTGAACAGTTGAAGCAAATCAAGATGTTGACAAAAGGAACAAAGGATTTGGATTATCTTCTAACTGTTGGGCGTACTGAAAAAGGAAATCGTGGTCTCGGTTATCAAGGGAAAGAATCTGGAGCTATGAAATTTGTCAAAGCTTCGTCTACTCAGCAGGGTGCAGAGAAGTTTGAGGTTAAACAGAAAATTCAGTATTATGAGAATGATTGTGGGTATCAACAGAAATCACAGCACTTTGGAGTCGGCTGGGGTAAGCAAGTAGAGTGTTGGTACTGTGGAAAGAGTGGTCATGTGGGATATCAGTGCTATCGACTTCAGTCAAAGGTTCCGGTTATGGAGACAGCAGAAGTATACATTCAACGGAAGGAACAAAAATAAGATTTGAGTTAAGAAGTTGGATTTGTACTGTAGAGTTTCTTTTACAGCTGGAAACAGAAAGTTTGAAACATGGAAAGGTGATTGGTATTTTGATAGTGGTTGTTCACGGCATATGACAGGGGATCAGAAATGTCTTTAGGGATTTGAAGATGAAGCAGCTGGTAGAGTAACCTTCGGAGATGGGGCTAAAGGCAAAATCCAAGGTAAAGGTGATACAGGAACTGTCACAAAACCCAAACTCTCGGATGTGTATATGGTTGATGGATTGAAGGCTAATCTCATCAGTATCAGTCAGTTGTGTGACTCAGGTTTGCAAGTTTTGTTTACCAGTACAGATTGTCAGGCATTTGATGTTAATGGCAATGTAAAACTGGAAGGTATTCGTTCAGGAAATGATTGTTATATGTGGGTTCCTGATACACAATGCATAAGGGCTAATGATGACAATGATGTTCAGATATGGCATCAACGTCTTGGTCATATGAAGTTTAGAATAATTACAAAGCTTGCAAAAAAGGAAATTGTTCGAGGGATGCCTAAGATTGGAGGAGATCATTCATTTGTTTGTGGACCGTGTAGTATGGGAAAACAGGTGAAAACTCAGCATAAGTCTGTGCCTGATGTGAAAGATAAAACGTTGTTGGAGTTGGTTCATATGGATTTGATGGGTCCTATTCAAGTTGAAATCATGGCTGGAAAATGCTATATTTTGATTGTTGTAGATGACTACAGTCGGTATACTTGGGTGCATTTTCTTCGTGAAAAAGTGAAACTCTGGATAGTTTCAAGATCTTAGCTTTGCAGCTAAAGAATGAAAAGAATGGTATAAAGGCTATCAGAAGTGTTCATGGCGGTGAGTTTGAGAATGACTTGTTCAAAAGTTTCTGTTCTGAACAAGGAATTGTCCATCAGTTTTCAGCACCTCGGACTCCTCAACATAATGGTGTAGTTGAGCGTAAACAGGATGTTGCAAGAGATGACCAGAGCAATGTTGTATGGTAGTAAGGCTCCGAAACATTTCTGGGCTGAGGCGATTAATACAGCATGTTATATCATCAATCGTGTATACATGCGTAAAGGATATCGAAGACTTCGTATGAACTTTGGAAAGGGAAGACACCAACCGTTCATTATTTTCATATTTTTAGATGTGTTTGTTATATCCTGAATGACAAGGATCAACCTGGAAAGTTTGAATCACGGAGTGATGAAGGGATGTTTCTCGGGTATTCGGGATCAAGTACTGCATATCGTGTGTATAATCATCGTTCTTTGACAGTTCAAGAAACCGTCAATGTTGTTTTTGATGATGCTTCCACAACACGACTTACAATTGAACAACTTGGTGAAGATGATGAGTTGCAATCGTCTGTTATTCCTCAAACTTCTGATACAGTTCAGCTTCATGTGATGTTTCCTCAAGTACAAGCTAATCTTGACATCTCTACCAATTGATATGTAGGCTCAACCGCCATGAACCGTTGAATGCCTTGAACCAAGCCATAACTTTCCTCACCATATCAAAACATTGATCTTATCATCAGTCCAATCTCAGATATTTTTGATGTATTTTGGGAAAAATTTGTGAATTACATATTGGTAAGATTTCATTACTTTTGAGTTTCTACTAATGTGCATATATGAAAATGAATGCAAATAACTAAATTTAGGTATGAAATGTCATATTTTGAGAAAATATTTGCTGTATATATCCAACAGTCAAGATATTTCTTTTTAATATACAAACCCAATAAATTATATAAAAGTAATTATAAAAAACTATATTTGACAAAAAATATTTACTAAATCTATGAAATTTTATAATGAGAAACAATTAGCTACTTTGTAGTCCACTGTATCAATCATTTACCCAAATTTTTCCTTTAAATACAGCTACCCTCAAACAACAAATCTCTTGTCTAAAATAAAAATGAAGAACAAATAACTTTTTTAAGTTGTCGACTTTGTTGGGTTGATCATCTGAGACCAAACTTGAAGAAATGAGCTTTTACAGAGGAAGAAGAGAAGCTGTTTTTGATCTTCATGATATATTTGAGAACTCTTATAGCAAAATATTCCCATGAGTTGTCAACAACAAGCTTCTCTTCTCCTTTTCTTTCTCTAAAAGCTCCTTTTTTCAAGTTTGGTTTCAAATGATTGACCCAACGAAGTGGACAACTTAAAAATATGGAGAGCAAAAACGACGACATCAGTGGCAACCACCAACATCAGTGGCAACCTCCCTCTCCTCTTCCTACTCCGTCTTTGGAGAAGACGCAGCAAGATAATAAGTTGTATTTCTCCTGTGATATCTTTGTATCGTTTAAGTGAACTGTGTATGAAAATCAATGTTAAAGACAATGGTATAAGTTAAAATTTTTTTCTCTATATGCTTACATTTTATTCCCAATTTGTGTCTTCGATAACTCACAATAATCTGGTTGAACCTTATCCAATAAAATTCATTTATGTGGATACCATTTTAGTGGTATATAAAGTTATCTTTAATTGATTATTCATTAAAACTTAACCAGACAAATGTAAAAACAATCACATATCCCAAAATTGAACTGTTCACTCACAATTATTAATTGTATTCACCATTTTCTTTTTTAATAGTTACAACGTTAAAGAATTGAACTCTTCTCCAACATATGTGTCTACTTTCAACTGATTTTGAACAAAATATATCACAAAATGGAGATTTGCACGATCAAGTAAAATGACAATAATGTTTCTCTCACTTCTTCTGTAAAGGTATATGAATTACGTAATTCTTGTGTGTATGTGTAGATATTGAATTTTTAAATGGGATATAGTATGTGTGATTTGGTTACGTATAAAGAGATAAAGTTAAGTCACTAGTTTCACTCAATACGAGGATTATACGCGCAATATAACGAGCGATTTGATTTTTCTTTCTAAACTTTTTTTTAATAATATTTAGTTTTGTATCAATAACTTTTTGTACATATTTAATTCTGTATTATTTTTATCATTTTGTTATTTTATGTATTTGATTATAGATTTCTCCATGATGAAAATTTTTTAATTTTTAAACTCAATGATCAGAATTTAAAAGTAGACCAAACAATAAACGGATAATTTAAACTTACATTATATTATCAGAATATTTATTGTGATATTCATCGAACTTTGATATTCATCGAAGTTTGGCACACAAAACATCTAGTTAATTTTTCTTAAAACTTTCTTTTTAATATTTCATCCTTTTATTAATGTTTTTTCCATTTAACATTCATTTTTTGTCAATAATTGGATTGACAAGGCCCGATACATAGCCTAAAGCGCACTGACTAAAACCCTCTTATAATATACCAAACTGTAGTGGGGAGGGGTCGAACCTCTGATGCCTGAATCATTAGTTAGATCATCCTAACCACCAGACTAATAAGAACTCGGCTAACATGCATTTTAAGTTCACAAGATTTCGGTTTTAGATTTGCAATGAACTTTTGATTTTATCAATGTCTTGCTTTTTTTTCTCAAATCAATAATTTTGCATTATAATAATGAGAAAAACCAATTAGATGAAAAACCAATTAGATGAAGAAGTGTCTACAAATAATAAGTTTTGAGAAAGCTCTCACGCTCTTGGCATTTTTATGTTTCAACTCTTTCTTTTGATACGCGCCGCTGCAGTTCCAGTCGTGGTCCGGTGATAAGTTGTCAGAGGCTGGTGAAGATGGAGAGGATGAGGCTGAGTCAAGTGAAAATTGAAATGTGGATTGGGTTTTAGGGCTTGAACCTTATCCAATAATAATCTGGTTGAACCTTATCCAATAAAATTCATTTTTGTGGATATCATATTAGTGATATATAAATTTATCTTTGATTGATTATTCAGACAATTATTAAAACTTAACCTGACTAATGTAAAAGCAATCATATATCCCAAACGAATTAAAATAAATGTAAAACATATTTTCTTTATTAAATGCCATTTATTTTCAATTCATTTACAATTGTTCATTGTACTCACCATATTTTTTTTACTAGTTATACTCTTAAATAATTGAACTCTATTCCAACATATGTGTCTACTTTAAACTGATTTTGAACAAAATATATCACAAAATCGAGGTTTGCACGATCAAGTAAAATGACAAGATTGTTTCTCTCACTTAATTTGTAAAGGTGTCTGATTTGCGTAGAAAACCGCGCGATGCCGCGCGGTCACTCATATATTAAAAATCTCATATACTAAAAAAGATTGTTTAGAATTATTTGTAATATTATTAAATCTACGTTATCACAGTCTAATTTATATTAACAAATCAATTACTAATATTATTAAAGGCTTCTTCTTCACTTGTGAAACACAACAAGTATTTTCTTATTATTATGTTTTAAGTTATGAATCTTATGATCGAAGAAGAACGAAAAGATGTAATAGAAAACTGACTTTTATCAAACCACACAACGTGTTTACAAACTTGATTTGACTCTTACTTATATGGTTTATAATTGGACCATTGTGTTTGTTCAAAGGAAACAATACAACTTTAATCCTAAAAGAAATACAACTTAATCTAAAGAATACAACCATAGAAAAGGATGTGAATTGTGTCTCTTGAGACATAACCACTTTATTCGTATATTTATGTAATAATTGATTTATACTAATTTAAACTATATATTATATTAAACTATATGTCACGAGATTCTGATTATGGTTTAACACTCCCCCTTAATCAAATCTCGTGTTCTTGCTTTGATACCAAGCTTCTCAATCATTTGAATCTCCTCCTTCATGGCTTCTCCCCGCTTCTCCCCGCTGTTTTCTCCCCACTGTTTGCTCTTTTCTAAATGGAAAACGCTTGTACATATTTGTTTTTATGGCAAGTAATACTATATTTTATTTTGTTACTTATATTTTCCTTTAGTCAAACCTCATATTCAAAATATTCAAAATCATATCCATAAACAAAATATATTCAATTTGTAGGAAGAAATATTTTTTTATTCAGTTTTTTTTCTTTTATCTTTCTGTTTCATGAAAACAATACTTTGAACAAAATACTTATAAATTACCAAAAATACTAATGTGAATATGGTTATATCCGCTAAATTACCAAAATACTTTGATATATTTTATATTATGGTTATAATGTGGCAAAATGACAAATATTATATATTTTAAGTCTTTGTTCATATTATGGTTTTCATGAAACAAAAAGAGAAATAAATCTGACTTTAAAAATGATTCGTTTCTATAAAATAATTTTTTTGATTATAGAAAGATTTAAATATTCTGAAAATGAGATTTGAATATTATGTATATGAGATTTGACTAAAGGAAAAAATAAGTAAGAAAATAAAATATTGTATTACTTGCCATAAAAACCAAAATTTAATCAATACAAAAAGATTAAATTACTAACGTATTGTATAGTGATCATCTTTGCCCCATTTTTATCATCCAATAATTTTTTGGTTAAGTCAAAATTTAATCAATACAAGATAAAGACTTGCATTATCGTCTGGAAGTAGTCACAACAATATCATCCACAATTCTGAAGTAATTCTCAAAGCAGAGGTATAATTATGATGAATCCTGCTTTAGGTTTTCATTTGTTCTCATTTGTTATCTGATTTGGATTATACATACAGTTTGATTTTGGATTATAAGGTTTTGGAATTCTTAACTAGTTGACTTTTAGGCTTTGGATACTTTGATTTTGATTGATTTCTTGTTCGGTTTCTGTGTGATGAGTTCTTAATATTACTAATAAACATAATAATAACTCAAGCATTTTTCTGAATACTATTTTGTTTGATTGATGGTGTTTATGGTTTTTGTTTTTGATGGATTTTATTTTAAACCTTGTGATTTGATTTTATCATATCCTTGTGTTGGCATTATGTTTTTATATTTCTTTTGAGGGATAAGTTTCTGGATCTAGGGTCTAACTCTGTTTTCCGAAACTCGAATCATTTTTTAAGCAGTTTGAGTTTAATGTTTTCTCAAAACCTTATACTCAATTATTTCATGCTTTTATTATAGTTTGCTCAATTTGGCATAGCACTTCAAATTAAAAAAAAATCGCTTTAGATTTGCAATGAAGATTTGATTATTTCACGATTATTTTGGCATTTCTATGTTATTCAAACTCTTTCTGTTTGAAGATATTTGTTAAATTCCATTTTTGCATTGTTGAATTATGATATTTTACAGATTGTGATTCAAAGCTTGTTAGTGTTATATTGTATATAATTTGTGGTATTAATGTTTTTTTTAGATTTCATTTTAGAGGCATAAGATTAAGAATCTAGGAACAAACCCGTTAATTGTAACTTCAATTTTTTTTTTTCAAAATTTTACCATGTTGTTTCTTTTGTTAAATAATTTTTTTTGTTTGCCAACGGATTTTCACCGGAAAGTTATGTATACAAGTTTAGAAGATTACCGTACTTTAGCGCACAAACCGTCTATACAGAGAAAACCGAATGTTCAATTATACTGTGCTTTTACTAACCTTTTCTCAATTTAACATGCAGTTGTTGTTCATAAGTTTTCAGTTTTAGATTTGCAATAAACTTTTAATTATATTGCTTTCACTTGTGAATTTGCATTTTTATGTATTGAACTCTTTGTTTCCGTAAATATATATAATATGCTTTTCCAAAACGTAAATGTTTCCTTAAAAAAATTAAAAATTCATTTCCACATGTCCGTATGTTTCATTTTCGTCTACTCATTTTTGTTTCTATGCAACTTAGATATATATATATTTAGATATCATTTTAGAGACATCATGACTCTAAATTTTAACCAAAAGTTTACTTAAAATCCCAATCTATTTTTCAATGTATTTCGTAGATTCAATTTTTGCAACGAACTTTGGCAGACAAACTGCCTATTCATTAATTGAAAATTACAAGCTTTAAATATGGGTTCTAACCAAATTCAACTCTCTGTCTTGCAGGCAGGGCCGTGCTTATATTTAT
>WJSH01006142.1:26539-46420 GCA_009757365.2 Lepidium campestre
GGAAGATGATTTGGAAGAAAAAATATAATGTGGAGGGTGTTGATAAAAAATTATGCTCTTGATAACGCACACTAGAGGAAAATCTTAATTTTTTCCGGATGTTCAAAAACTAAATTTTTTGTTTGAGTACATGCTCCACTTGTACTCGAGGGGCATTAAGGAAGATTCTTCTCAATTTCAGTTGATCACTTAACCAGAACCCACTTTTGGTAGAATAGTAACCAAAGTTGTTGTAAGCCCAAATTTATGAGTCGAGCTTCCTACTCATGAGATGGTTGAATTTTCAAAATTCTGAAAAATGTTGCGTTGGAGAAAGAGATCATTCAGTTTATTAATATTTCAACTCTCCCCTACTATGAAGTCTAATACCTTCAAACAAACATCAAAGGATAGGTTTTTGCTAATAGGAGGTCAAGGCTGTTGATCAAATATCCAATTTGATGACCAGACTTGAGTAGATTTGCTGTTACCTATGAGTTTAACTAAACCCTAAGTTAAAAGTTTCTTTCCATGAAGAATGCTTCGCCAAGCATAAGAAGGTCTAGCACCAATGGAGCTGTTAAGGAAATCAGATCGAATGAAATATCAAGATTTGTAAAATCTAGCTAGTAAGGAGTGAGGTTGATTCAGAATCTTTCAGGCTTGCTTTGCTAAGAGAGTTTGGTTAAAGCGAGCAATGTCTTTAAAACCCAACCCCTCTGCTTCTTTCCATTGGCTTATTTTGTCCCATGATACCCAAGCTATTTTCCTTGACTATGTTCTTTGATTCCACCAAAATAAACTAATTGCGCTTGAAAGTTTCTTACATTGAAACTTAGAAAGCTTAAATCAAGATATAGCATAAACAGGTAAGGCTTGAGCCACTGCCTTTAATAACGTCTCCTTTCCTCCTAAGGATAACGTTTTAGCATGCCATTGAGTCGTTCTAAAAATCATCCTTTTTGTGATGTATTGGAACAAACCCTTTTTGGAACCAGAGAAGCATTCTGGAACTCTAAGATGTTTCCCAATACCTTGGTCCGAATGAATACAAAGAATGTGCTTAATGTCTTCTCTGATATGTGCAACTATTTTGGCACCAAAAGTGATCGAAAATTTGTTGAAGTTGATGCTTTGTCGTGAGATACTCTCATATTGGTGTAAAAATTCGTTGAATGTGGTAGCTTCTTGTGGAGATGCTTTACAGACAAAGAGGTTGTCATATGCATAGAGAAGATGTTGAGTTTAGGGTTTGTTACAATAAATCAATCAAAGTCAAAGCCATCTGAATGTTTTAATTCTCTTTGGGACATAAACTTTCCAAACTTTTAAACAATCCACTCATATCTTGTCTACCACTTGATATGTTGGCTCAACCGCCATGAACCGTTGAATGCCTTGAACTAAGTCATAAGTTTCCTCACCATATTTATCTCCATGGTCCAGTCTTGTGAAAACACTAATCTTATCATTAGTCCAATCTCATATATATTTTTATGTATTTTCAGAAAAATTTGTTAATTAGACATTGGTAAGATTTCATTACCTTTTGAGTTTCTACTAATGTGCATATATGCAAATGAATGCAAATAATTAAGTTAGGTATGAAATTTCATATTTGACAAAATATTAGCTGAATATATCAATCCAATAGTCAAGATTTTTTTCCCTTTTAATTTATGACCCCTCTAAAACAAATATCTCATTAAAAACCCAATCAATTATATAAAAGTACAGTAATTATAAAAAAACTATATTTGACAAAATAAAAAGACCAAATCTATAAAATTTCATATTGAGAAAATATTAGCTGTTTTCTAACCCATTGTATCATTCCTACACTCTGTTGTAAGTAAACTTGATTTTGGATCAAGTTATCACTAATTGGGTCAAACTCTTGATCCAAATTCTAGAAGACTTTACCAAAATATCTTATTACTTTCACTTAGAAGTTCTCTAGAATTATCTACTATTTCCTTTTTAGATAAAGATAAAGATAAGATAAGTGTTCTTGATAAGTGTCAATCTAGATTTAGGATTAGTTTCAATCCAAGTGTCAATCTAGATTTAGGATTAGTGTCAATCTAGATAAGATTTAGGACAAATTTCGTAAGACTATGTAGATATTTTGTAATATGGAAGCTATAAATATTTCCACCACATCTCATTTGTAAAATAAGTTTTCAAGTAAAATCAAAGGTATCATAAGTTTTCTTCTTCATAAATCTTTTTCTCATTTTCTAAACACATAACAGTTCTCCATAATTATCAAAGCTTCTTCTTCCAAAACACTCAAGTTTTTCCTTTAAATACAAATGCCCTCAGACAACAAATCACATGTCCAAAATAAAAATGGAGACCAAACTTGAAAAAGGAGTTTACAGAGGAAGAAGAGAAGCTTTTTGTAAATGCAAATACATATCTGCCCATGAATTGTCAAATATAGCATGAAGATCATCAACAAGCTTCTCTTCTTCCTCTGTAAATGTTCTTTTTTCAAATTTGGTCTCACATGATCAACCCAATGAAGTGAGACTACTTAAAAAATGAGAACATGGAGAACAAAAAGGATGACATCAGCCACAACCACCCGAGCCTCCCCCGCCTCCTTCTACGTCTTTGGAGACAACGCAACAAAATAATAAGTTGTATTTTTCTTCTGATATCTTTGTATCGTTTAAGTGAATTATGTGGATGAAAATCAATGTTACAGACAATATCTTTTTCTCTATATGCTTATATTTTATTCCTATTTTATGTCTTCAATAACTTCATAGAAATTAACAATAATCTGGTTGAACCTTATCGAATAAAATTCATTTTTGTGGATATCATTTGAGTGGTATATAAGTTTATCCTTAATTGATTATTCAGAAAAATATTAAAACTTAACCAGACAAATGTAAAAACAATCACATATCCCAAACGAATTAGAATAAGTGCAAAACATATATTCTTTATCAAATATCATATATTTTCATTTCATCCACAATTAGTCATTGTATTCACCATATTCTGTTTTACTAGTTATATATTTAAAGAATTGCGCGATCAAATAACAAAATCGAGATCATTTAGTTTGTAAAGGTGTCTGATTTGCATGATCAAGTAAAATGACAAGATTTGTTTCTCTCACTTAGTTTGTAAACGAGTCTGATTTGCGTAGTTCTTGTGTGTAATGTGTATGCGTAGATATTGAATTTTTAAATAGAATATAGAACGTGTATTTGGTTAAGTAGAAAGATATACATTTAAATCACTAGTTACATATTCAATTTTGTATTATTATTATTTTGTTCCTTTATGTATTTGAATATACTTATTTTTTTATAATTGAAAAGTTGTTGATTTTTAAACTCAATGATTAGAATTTAAAAGTAGATCAAATAATAAACGGCTAAAATTAAAGCTTACATTTAAAATTCTAACGATAAATTACCTTACATTTTTTTTACCATTATACCCTCAGATCATTTATTGTGAAGGTTTATATTTTGACTTTTTTTCTTCAATAATATCAGTTATAAATAACACAAATTTACGTTAAAACTGTAAAAAATTTATAACACAATATGATAGATGTAAAACTCTCTATCTTTTTTAAGGTGATATAGAACTTTTTTCTTGTAAAAATGTTAAATTTATTATACTATTTTCTGTTGTTGACAAACGATATAAAATTACACGGGAAAAAGAGTATCAAGAAAAAGACTAAAAATTTACTAAAAACAAACGACAATCAACAATTTGCATAAACCAAGAAATGACATAAATTAAAACTTTAGTACTCTTTTTCAATCCAATATTGTTATACACAGGGAAAAAAATGGAAAAAGAAAAACCAAAAATCTATAAAAAAAATAAACAACAAACAACAACAACAACTTGCAAAAACCAAGAAAAAGACAAAAAATCAAATTTTAATACTTTTTCTCAATCTAATATTGTTATACAGCTGAACTTTTTACAATTTAGTGGTTTAGATAGTTTACTAATGTCTCCCACTACACGCAAAGGATAAGAGTTCAAGTGGGATCCATTTTAACAAATATATATATATTGTTATACATTTATTCTTTGTCGCACTTCAAGTAAAACTTCTAACTCAATGAAAAATGTATGAATCTTAAATATTAAAATGCAAATAAAGTAAAATAAAGAAATAATTGTTGGTAATTTATTGTATAAATGTTAATTAAGGATTTTTTTGGCTGGCATAATAAAAGATAAAATAAAGTTAAATAATGCAAGAAATTTTTTATTTTTAGAAATATTAGCTGCTTTGTAGTCCACTTTATCAACCTTATTCTCAAGAGTTTCCTTTAAATTCACAAATCCTCTTACAACCAATCTCACCTCAAATAAATAAATAAATAAAAATTTTAAATGGAGAATAACAATGGCGACATCACCCGTCACCACCACCAACTGCCTCCTCATCTTCCATTCTCATAGACGCCGGAGCTAGATAACGGGTTTGTTCCTCGACATAGTAAAGTAATAGAAAAACGATTCTGAGTTTTAGGAAATATAATTTTTCCCTAGATCCAGAATCTTACCCCTCTAAAATATGTGAAATGTAAAATAATATTATGCAAACACAAAATGATGATTAAACCAAATCAAAAGGATTATCAAAAACACAAATCATTATAAAATCAATCGAACAAACATATTATTTATTATTTAGAAAAATGTTTTTACTTATTATTATGTTTATTAATAATATATACGAACTCTTTCATGAAAACAGTTTTTTGTAAGACAGAAACAAACAGTTGAGAAATCAAACTGTATAATCCAAATCAGATAACAACAAAGCACATAATAAAAAGAGCAAATGAAAATCTAACGCAAGATTGATCATAATCAATTACTTCATTAAATTATTAGATGATGAAAATGGGGCAAAGATCATTACATGTACATATTTGTTTTGATGGCAAGTAATACTATATTTTATTTTGGTACTTATATTTTCCTTTAGTCAAACCTCATATTCATAATATTCAAATCATATCCATAAACAAAATATTCAGTTTGTAGAAAGAAATATTTTTTTTATTCAGTTTTATTTATCTTTTTGTTTCATAAAAAGAATACTTTGAACAAAATACTTATAAATTACCAAAATACTAATGTGAATATGGTTATATCCACCAAATTACCAAAATATTTTGATATATTTTATATTATGGGTTATAATTTAGCAAAATGGCAAATATTATATATTTTAAGTGTTTGTTCATATTATGGTTTTCATGAAACAAAAAGAGAAATAAATCTGACTTTAAAAATGATTCGTTTCTATAAATTGAACTTTTGATTATGGAAATGATTTAAATATTTTGAAAATGAGATTTGAATATTATGAATATGAGATTTGACTGAAGGAAAAAATAAGTAGGAAAATAAAATTTTGTATTACTTGCCATAAAAACCAATATGTATGTGACGACCAAACAAAGAAACCAATATGTATGTGACTACAAGAAAAGACAAAAACAATATGTATATACAGTGATCTTTGCCCCATTTTTATCATCCAATGATTTTTTGGTTCACTCAAAATTTAATCAATACAAAAAGATAAAGACTTGCATTATCGTCTGAACTAGACAAAACAATATCATCAACAATTTTGAAGCAATTCTCAAACAATATCTTTTGTGCTCATTCGTTATCTGATTTGGATTATACAGTTTCATTTTGGATTATAAAGTTTTGGAATTAGGCTTTGGATACTTTGATTTTGATTGATTTCTTGTTTAGTTTTTGTGTGATGAGTTCTTAATATTAATAATAAGTCAAGCATTTTTATGAATACTATTTTGTTTGACTGATGATGTTTATGGTGTTTGTTTTTGATGGATTTTGTTTGAAACCTGTTGATTTTATTTTATCGTATCCTTGTGTTGGCATAATGTTTTTTATATTTCATTTTCGAGTGATAAGATTCTGGATCTAGGGACTAACTCTGTTTTCTGAAACTCGAATTGCTTTTAAGTAGTTTGAATTTAGTTTTTTCTCAAAACCTTCTACTCAATTAATTCATGCTTTTATATAGCTTGCTCAATTTGCATAGCACTTCAAATTCAAAAGTTTTTTCGGCTTTCGATTTGCAGTGAAAGTTTGATTATATCACGATTGTTTTTGCATTTCTATGTTCTTCAAGCTCTTTCTGTTTGACAATATTTTTTAAATTCCATTTTAGCGTTTTTGAATTATGATATTTTGCGGATTTTGTTTCAAAGCTTTTTATGTTATATTGTATATAATTTGTGGTATTAATGTTCTTTTAGATTTCATTTTAAAGGCATAAGATTGAGAATCTAGAAACGTTAACTGAAACTTTAATCTTTTTCAAAATTTTACAAAGTTGTTTATTTTGTTAAATAATTTTCTTTGTTTTCCAACGGACTTTTCGCCGGAAACTTATGTATACAAGTTTAGAAAATTACTGTACTTTAGCGCACAAACCCACTATACAGAGAAAATCGTATGTTCGATTACAATGTGCCTTTACTTACTTTTTCTCAATTTAACATGCAGTTCTTGTTTATAAGTTTTTAGTTTTAGATTTGTAATGAACTTTTAATTATATTTTTTTCACTTGTGAATATTCAGTTTTAGATTTGCAATGAAC
The DNA here is from genome assembly GCA_009757365.2 of Lepidium campestre. Taxonomy (NCBI): domain Eukaryota; kingdom Viridiplantae; phylum Streptophyta; class Magnoliopsida; order Brassicales; family Brassicaceae; genus Lepidium; species Lepidium campestre. The sequence goes on from WJSH01006142.1 coordinate 33,165, forward strand.
TCTTTAATCAAAACAGTTTTTTATAAGTTTTCAGTTCTTGTATATAAAATATGCTTTCCCAAAATGTACATGTTTCCTTAAAAAATTAAAAATTCATTTCCACATTTCCGTATATTTTATTTTCGTCTACTTGTTTATGTTTCTATGCAACATATATATTTATATATATATATATATAGATATCATTTTAGAGTCATCATGACTCTATTGTATAACCAAAAGTCTTCTTAAAACACCAATCTATTTTTCAATGTATTTCGTGGATTTAATTTTTGTAAAGAACTTTGGCAGACAAACTGCCTATTCATAAATTGAAAATTACAATCTTCAAATATGGGTTCTAACCAAATTCAACTCTCTGTCTTGCAGGCAGAGTCGTGCTCATATTTATTGAGACATAAGACGAGTTTAGTCAGAGAAGAAAAAATAGGTCGGTAAAAAAAAGGTGTTTATAATAAATATTTTTTTTTCTGTTTTTGTGTGAATAATTAAAATTTTATTTTCCCATTTAAAACCAGGATTTTTTTTTAATAAACCGAAATCCTTTTTGATAAACCTTACCTACCCAAGATTTTTTTTCTTTATTACTTTTTGATTTTTTAACTTAACTAAACTTTCTTTTTACTTTTTCTATTTACGATTTTCTCAAAATAAAATCCTCAAAATTAGCAACATGGTTTGAACCTTACTAGGGAAGGTAATATGCAAGACTCCCAAAACATTTGGCTACATAAAATTTTAAGATTTAGGAGCCCTAAAAACATATATATTATGGAGGAGTCCTAGGTAAAAACCTTTATATTTTAATAGGCACAGCTCTGCTTGCAGAGTCTGAACTAAGACATATCTTGAAGTTCTTGTGGCACTACTTTGAAAAATAAACAATAAAAATGGACGAATCAAGAAATGAAAGTATTAAATAAGAAGCAAAAAGAGTGAAAGCCATCGTGTTCGAGAAGTATAAATTGGGCGATTTTGCTGGAGCAAAGGAGTTTGCAGTCAAGGCACATGAACTCAATCCAAAACTTTGTGTTCTTCTAGGTCTCAATACAGTTCTTAATGGATGGATATGGCTTTTGAAAAGAAAGTCAACGGTAAAGTCGACTATTATGTTTTTTTCTGGGTTGACCTGGTCGTTGATCTTGGAACAATCGCACAACATTACATCAAATTATGTAGGGATATAATCTGTAACAATGACAACTCAGTTGGTAGAATTGTAGAAGAAAATGATATTTTGTTTGATGCTTTCCGATATTTGAAGGAAGATAAGACGTAGGAAGTTCTTACCAAGAGACGTGAGCAAATTCGCAACCAATTCAATAGAAGTAGTGTTGAAAGAAGCAAATGTTAGGAACCTCCAAATACGGTTTAAAGTGCTTCAGTTGAAATGAATACGAGTGTGATCAAAGCAATTCTTGAAAGGTGTGTTTCTGTTTCTCAAGACAAGAATGTTCGTGCTTTTGTGGAACCAAAGACCCTTCAAGACTCGGCAAAAGGCTATGCAGCAAAAAGAGTAAAGCTTGATGAAAGCAAGAACATTTATCATATGCCTATAGAGGAGGAGCCAAAATGTAGGGGTTACATATGAGTTAAACCATATACTTGTTTTTGACAAGGATCGAACCAAAGCTTCGTTTGGAGAAAACTAGGTTTGGGCTTTTTATGATGATAGTGATGGTATGCCTTGTTATTATGCACTTGTCCACAAAGTTGTCTCTCAAGAACCGTTCAATGTTTTTCTTGGCTGATGTGCAAGAACAATAAAGAACTTGGTCCAATGAAATGGGTTCATTGTGAATATTACAGAATGAGTAGATGCTTCTCAATTGGGAAACGCTAATGCATATAGTCTCTCAACTCATTCTCACATACAGTAGAGTTGACAAAAGGTTCGAGAAGATTGTTGCACATATATCCAAAGAAAGGCAATGTATGGGCTCTCTATAAAAATTGGTCACCATCTTGGGACCTTTTAATTTCAGAAGTTATAAACAAGTATGAGATGGTTCAAGTGCTTCGAGATTTTGATGAAGAAGGTGGAGTGACAGTTGCACCACTAGTTAAAGTCTTGGGGCTCAAAACTGTATTCTGTCGCCATCCAAATCTGATAAGGACATTCACCAAGAAAGAACTATTCAGGGTCTCGCATAAAGTAGCTTCTCATTTGCTTACATGTAAAGAAGGTAACAATTCTCCTGAAGGTTGCTTGGAGCTTGATCAAGCAGCTTTGTCACCAGAACTTCTCGAGGTTCTTCATTGAAGAAGATGCATATGGTCAAGAAACTAGACGAGAAGGCTAATGTGATAGTGGAGACGAGACACAGTGTTGCAAGTGCTAGTGAATCTTGCAATGGAAATGATAAAAGCTTCCTTGTTTTTTCTCTGTCAAGTCTGCAAGTGCAAAACAAAACGAAGTAGTACTTTAGGGATCGAATCCACAAATACCAAGTTGTTACACTATCAATCTCTAAATCAAAACTCAAGCTAAGACAAACGAAGTGATTGTGGTGATTGCAATTAAATAAATAAAGCAATAAACGATGTAAATTCAGATAGATAAAAGCATCAAGTCCAGAGAATTCATCGGGAAGTCAGAAATCTAAATCATGGAACTATTCTGGACAAATCTAAGATCAATTCTCAAACACATAACACAAATGTATAGCAAACCCACTGTTGTGGCGTCGACTACTATGTCTAGCAACCTAGAATCCTAAATTGTCGTTTGATCCTAAAATACTTAACACGCATTATCAAGGAAGTCTTATAAGTTCACAAATTGCATTAACATCAACATTCGTTGGCTAAGGACAATTTGCTCATCTAAGTTATTTCAGACCTTTAAACATTCACTTTTGGTGCATTAAACAAGCTATCATCATAAGCTAGGTAGCTAATCTAACCTAAGCATTAAGAGCAATTATAGATGAAGAACACAGTAAAAGTAGACCTTATTTGTCCCTAATTCATTGATTCCAAAAATCCTTAGAAAATCTTAAACTTGATTAGAAGACTACTCAGACATAGCAAAGGAAACAATTAAAGAAAATAGGTAAACATAATAAAATACTGAATTAGAATAGAAAAGGGTTCAGAAATCTTCTCCCAAATTGTAGAAATACAATGAAAATCTCTGTTGCTTGAAGTTCCAAAGAGAAAACAAAAGCGGCTAAGAATTAAGAATGAAAGATGTCTGTAAATTGAAGTAAAAACTTAATTAATAATGTCTAAAAACGTGTTTTGGGCTGACTTAAATCGGTCCTCAATCGTAATATCCGATAAGGCGGTCCCATGAGATGGCCCCAATGCTTCGCAATGCTAGACTGACCGGGCCCCATGGATCGATCGGTCTCTTGAACATCCGCAATGTCATGAAGGAAGTCACAAAGCTCGTGATAAGCCACAACGTTAGCGATATATGATTTACGAAGCATGTTTTGATTCCTTTCCTGGACATTAAGCCAGGCTTGATTCGTAAGATCAACTAGGAACAGCTCGCAAGCCTTTGACAAGAGAACTGGAACTTCGGCGGAGATCATCATCACCTCTGGGTCAAATTTCATAATCGTCTTGATACGAGACAATGGAAACGGATGATTTTTAAAATCAGATACATTTACAATTTTCTCAAGCAAGTGTTTAGGTATCTGACGATCATCTTGTTGCGGCGTCTTCGAGGACGGAGAAGGAGGAGGTGGCGGCGGCTGGTGGTGGTTGTGGCTGATGTCATCATTGTTGTTGTTGTCCATATTTATTATATATTTTATTTTATTAGGGTTTTTGATGTTTGGACATGACATTTGTTTGAGGGTGAGTGTATTTAAAGGAAAAACTTGAGTGTAGGATTGATATAGTGGGCTACGAAGCAGCTAATATTTCTCAAATATGATATATCATTGGGTAATTTTATTTTAGTCAAATTTCATTGGGTTAATCCGTAATATTGTTGTGTCGAGGATTCGTATATTAAAGGAAAAGCTTGACCGTAGGACTCTAATGAGTGTTTCTCAAATGGATACAAAGTCTTATTTAAAGACAATACATGTCTCATCAATGATCCTCAAGGGAGAAGGATATTGAACAAGAAGATGGTATAAGAGTTTTCCATTTAGATGGAGTTACTCGGAAGAAAATGTGTTACTTGTGCATGAAGGAGGAGATTAAAATGATTGAAAAGCTTGGAGTTAAACCGAAATTCAATTAAGGAGAAGTGTTGATTATAATTGAGTTTCTAATTAATTAATATTATTATTAGTAATGTTTATAATGTATTAAGTTAGTTATATATTAAGGATTGCAACGTTTAGTTTAGTTAAGTGCCATAACACATATTGTGCCTCTTTAGTGGATGAGATGCAATCGTAACTGTTGTTGTTTATTTTAGTTCTGTTGTTGTTTATTTAAAGCAATCGTAACTATTATGTAACACACGTTGTGTGATTAAATAATAATAAAGTTTCAGAAAAATTAAAGGCATACTTTGGTAAATAACAAATCTTTGTTTCTCATATCACACACGGAATATGAAGTTTTCAAGGCTGTAGAGGACTGTGAGAGACACACGTCTGGTCAGAATTCCAAGGAAGGGACTCTCAAAGCTTCTTTCACTTTGGTTTACAACTTTACATATGCTTAGTTAATTCTTCAAAATATGTATGCTTCCTAGCTTCAAATGGGGTTTTTTATTTTTTTATTTTACCCAAGAAGCTACCTGCTAAACCTCTGTAACTAAACTCTATTCCTTTTGTTAAATTAATTCACATGATTATCAAAAAGAAAAGGTACAATTTTCGAAAGATCTCTACTAACAAATCTGCTTTAATGGACACGAGGGATCAAATGAAGAAAGAAACACGAAAATGAACAATTAAATCTTTCAAAATCCTGTAAAAAGCATGCCACTTCTCAGAGTTATATTCCCGATTGAAGCAATAATCATATTCTTGAAGCACTTCAACTATCTCATACTTGTACATAACTTCTTTTGATGGTGACCAGTTTTTATACTGAGCCCATACATTGCCGTTTTCGGATATATGTGCAACAATCTTTTCAAACACTTAGTTAACTCAATTCTATGTGAGAATGAGTTGAGAGAATCGATGTTTTCATGTTTCCCGATTGAGAAGCATCACTCGTTTTGTAATATTCACAATCAATCAACTTCTTCCGACCAAGTTCTTTATTGTTGTTTCAAATCACACTACAAGAAAACATGCGATTTGCAAGGAAAGATAGCCTCGCAATTCCACCGCAAATCGCTATTTGCTTTGGCATTGCAAGGAAAACCATTTCCTCCTTAATCGTTATTCGCAAACTAAATATCCTCGCAATATCCTTGCAAATTTTGCGAGGGAAAAAGGCACCGCAAATTGCAAGGCCAATACTCCCTCACAAATCTCTAGCACAATTGCGAGGAATCTGGGAGGAAACTTTGCGAGGAACTTGCGATACAGGCTTTGCGTGGAAACACTTGATCGGAGTTTGTGTGGGACTTTGCGTGGGACTTTGCGAGGGTTTTGCGGGGAAAACTTGCGAGGAACTTGCGTTGTTACATTGCGAGGGTTTTGCTATGGAGTTTTTGCGTGGAAATTGCGAGGTAATCTTAGCGAGGGATTTGTGAGGGATTGCGGAAAAATATTTTTAGAAATTAAAATAAAATATATTTAAATTTAAATATTTGAAATTAACTATTAAATTATTTGAAATTAAAATAAAATATATTTAAATTAAAATATTTTACAAAAATTTAAAAAGCAATAAAAATTTTTTAAAAAAAATCCTAAGGGTCTTCATATCGGTCCTCGTTGCGTGAGCCGGATCCGGGATCTGCGGAGCTCATCTGGCTAAATACAGCAACTAAACGCTTATCCGTCTGGGCCAGGATGGAGAACATCTCATCATATGATGAGATCTTCTTGCCTTGAAATGTGTGATCAAGTGTTTTGCTTCACGGGAAGAGCTTCAACCGAGAATTGAACAACAACAACTTATCACCTTCTTTGAACTCTCTCCGCACTATCTTTTTGTCATGGAAAACCTTGGCTTTCTCCTTGTAGATCTTGGAGCTCTCATACGCATCACGACGAATCTCATCAAGTTCCTCCAATTGTATCAATCGCCTCTCGGATGCTGGTTTGAGATCAAATTTCTCAACCTTGGTAGCCCATATGGCTTTGTACTCAATCTCAGTCGGAAGATGACAACTTTTCCCATAAAGCATGTTGAACGGTGTTGTTCCTAGTGGTGTCTTGAATGCAGTCCGATATGCCCACAAAGCGTCGTCAAGCTTCTTAGACCAATCCTTTGGAGCTTTTTGTGCGGTCTTTCTCAAAATCTCTTTGATTTGGCGATTAGAAACCTTACCTTGCCCTGAAGTTTGTGGATGATAAGGAGTAGCCACTTTATGCTTGACACAATATTTCTTCATGAGGTTCTCAAAAACCTTGTTGATGAAATGGCTTCCCCCGTCGCTTATTACCACTCTGAGAACTCCAAACCTCAGGAAAATAATTGTCTTGAACAACTTAATCACTATCTTGGCATCATTAGTGGGGCTTGCAATCGCTTCCACCCATTTGGAGACATAGTCAACAGCAACCAAGATATAGAGGTTCCCATAAGAAGATGGTAATGGTCCCATGAAGTTTATTCTCCAAACATGGAACACCTCAACCTCGAAAATGAAATTATGAGGCATCTCTTGCCTTCTACCAATATTTGGCGTTGACAGTCATCACACCGAGAAATGAACTCCTGAGCATGCTTAAGTATTAAGCCACCAAAAACCGGCTTGTAGAATCCGTGTGACAGTCTTGAAAGTAGCAAGATGTCCACCATAGCTAGAACATGGCAATGAAAAAGAATGCCCTGAATCTCTTCTTCCAGAATGCAGCAACGGAATAGTCGATCCTTCCCTTGCTTATACAAGTAGGGCTCATCCCAAGTGTACCGAACTACTTCCTTGAAGAACTTCTTCCTGTCATTACCATCCATGTTAAGTGGTTCCTTTCCGCAAGCAAAGTAATTCACAAAATCAGCATACCAAGGACCATTTTCCTCCAACTTCTCTGTAGCGGATGTCTCAGCCACAATCATAGAGCATTTGTAAATTGCTTGGATGAACATCACTTGCTCTTCCGGTAGAGAATCATCAATACAAAGATCATACTCAATCCGCAGTCTCGATAGGTGATCTGCAACTCCATTCTCTATACCCTTCTTGTCAACGATCTTGACATCAAACTCTTGAAGAATCAGTATCCATCTTAGCAATCTCAGCTTAGCATCCTTCTTCTTGATCAAATACCGCAAAGCTGCATGGTCGGTGTACACAATCACTTTAGATTCCACCAAGTAAGATCTAAACTTCTCAAATGCGAAAACCACGGCTAGGAACTCTTTCTCGGTAGTGGCGAATTTGTCTTGCGCATCATCAAGTGTCCGACTTGCGTAATAGATCACATGCAGCTTCTTATCCTTCCTTTGGCCCAAAACTGCTCCAACGCCATAATCACTTGCATCGCACATAATCTCGAATGGTAAATCCTAATCCGGTGCTTGGACTATTGATGTAATCACAAAGCCTCTTTGATATGCAAGAATGTTGCATGACATTTCGCATCGAAGATAAAGTCGGTGTCCTTGCACAAAAGACGTGTCAAAGGTCTAGCAATCTTGGAGAAATCTTTTATGAACCTTTGGTAAAACCCTGCATGACCCAAAAAATTGTGAATCCTCCAGACTAAATTAGGTGGGGCTAAGCTCGTCATAACCTCAATCTTCGCTTTATCAACCTCAATGTCTTCCTCTAAAATTCGATGCCCGAGGACGATACCATCTTTAACCACGAAGTGGCATTTTTCCCAATTCAGAACAAGATTTGTATCCTCACATCTTTCCAAAACCCTGCATAAATTGGAAAGGCAAGAGCGAAAACATGCACCATACACCAAGAAGTCATCCATGAAAACCTCCATAACATCTTTGATCAAGACGGAGAAAACCGCCATCATGAACCGTTGAAAAGTCGCTGGTGCATTACATAATCCGAATGGCATTCTCCGGTAGGCGAATGTACCATAAGGACATGTAAATGTAGTTTTCTCCTGATCATTAGGATGTAGAGGGATTTGGAAGAATCTCGAATAACCATCCAAAAAGCAGTAAAACGAGTGATTCGCTAACCGTTTCAACATTTGATCGATAAATGGCAAAGGAAAATGATCTTTCCTTGTGGCGGAGTTCAATTTACTATAGTCTACGCACATCCTATGCCCTATTACATTCTAGTGGGTATTAATTCGTCTTTCTCATTCCGAATAATTGTGACTCCACCCTTCTTAAGAACCACATGGATGGGAGAAATCCACTTACTATCCGAGATTGGATCAATGATCCTCGCATCCAAAAGTTTCATAATATCTTTCCTAACGACATATTTCAAATTCAGGTTTAACCGTCTTTGATATTCAATGGAAGTCATCGATTCATCCTTTAGGTGGATCCTATGCATGCAAAAAGATTGAGACAGCCCCTTAATATCTTCTAACGAATAACCTAAGGCCTTTCTAAAATGTCTCAATTCCTTCAAAAGCATGGTGGTTTCATCGTCATCAAGTGCAGAATTAATAATTACCAGATAAGTAGAATTAGGAACGAGGAATGCGTACCTTAGCCTTGTGGTAATGGCTTGAGCTCAACCTTGGGAGCCTTGAGTTCGCTCCACGGATCATCCCCACTAAGAAGCGTGTTTGTTCTCAACTCCACAAGTTGCACATTCCGTTGAAGCACCTCACAAGAGTCAAGCAGCTGCTCATAACTTGTGTTATCTTCACTTAAATACCTAAATTCGGTTTTCTCTATAGTGAGAGCTACTTAAAGGGGATCCTCAATTTTCAACTCCTCTACCATGTCATTTTCAAGAAAGTCAAATGTTTCAATGAGAAAAGCATTGGCTCCCTATATCCGGATGATCCATGATCTGCTTGATATCGAAGTTAAAGACCGAATCTCCCAATTGCAGTCTAATATGTCCTCGTCTAACATCAATAAGAGCACCAACTGTAGCAAGGAATGGTCTCCCAAGTATAATACGATCAGCTGGTTCTTCGTCCATTTCCAGAACAACGAAGTCGGTAGGAACATCAAAATCACATACTCTCAATGGTAAATCCTCAACAACGTCTACCGGGATTCGAACAGAACGATCTGCGAGAATCAAAGAGATGAGGCACTTCTGAAACTTAGTAATCCCTATATTGTTGGCAACGGTAAGTGGCATGAGATTCACACTAGATCCAAGGTCACATAGACATTTAGGAAATTGCCTATTTCCAAGAGCACAAGGTAGAGTGAAGCTTTCCAGATCTGCGAGCTTCTTTGGCAAGGATTGCTTGATGATGGCGCTGCACTCATAACTGACCATGACCATAACCATCCCCTCTTCCATCTTCTTCTTGTAAGTAACCATATCCTTGAAGAACCTAGAGTAGGTGGGATTGTTCATAAGCATATCCGTTAAAGGCATTGTAACTTGCATTTCATCCATAAGTTTTAAGAACTTCTCTCTCTGTTTAGCCAATAACTGTTTTTTGAATCGACCTGGAAAAGGTAGCTTAGGCTCATAGGGCGGTGGTATGTACTTCTTTGAAGTTTCAGCCTCATCAACATTCGCTTTAACCGGTTCTTTAGAACCCTTCACCTCTTCAGTCACATCAACCTGCACTTCACATAAGACCACAACATCATCATCAATTACCTCCTTCTCTTTGGAAGCCTCATGACCTTGTGATGGGAGCTCTTTCCCGCTCCTAAGAGTGATTGCTTTACAAAACTCTTTTGGGTTGGCTTCCGACTTTCCGGGAAGTTTGCCAACTGGTCTTTGGCTTTTAGAAGCCACTTGTGCAATCTGATTATCAAGTGTCTTGATATGAGAGTAGATGTCATCGATTTTGGCATGAAGATCATTGTACCTCCATCCACTTAGCGCTCAATCTTACTCAACTTCCCGTGAACCCCTTGATGTCCCGCTATGAGCTGCTGCATCATAGCTTTCATGTCCGGACCCCCTGGAAATTGAGTATATGGTCCAGCTTGATTCACTTGGTAGTTGTTGCCCATTGGTTGTCCTATTCTCGGGATAGATGGAATTACAGAGTTGAGATTCAATGGGCTCAAAAACTGAAACCCTCCTTGGTTTCCTTGAGCTTGTCCTTGAGGATTTTGGACTGGAGGGAGATTGCCATAAGGTCTTGGCTGAAAAGAACTTGCTTGAGGTTGCCTTGGCAGGTAAAATTGGTCTTGGGGATTGTTGGCCCTATAGTTGGGGTTGTATTGACGGTGTTGGTAATCTCCTTGATAGTTGTTTTGGTTGTCCACATAATTAACCTCTTCTTGAGCCCCTTCACTACCATCATAAACCACATAATTATACCCTTGTTGATCCCCATCAACCTCTCCTACATAGTTCACCGCCTTTTGACTAGCAAGAAACATAGTGCTCAGCTTGTCAATCATATCATTTATGTCATTAAACCGATTATTATCCCAATCTGAATCTCTCATGTTCCGGTCATAGTCTCCTCCATAACAAGCATCACTTTGAGCCAAGTTCTCAATTAGTTGCTCTCCTTGAACTGTAGTAAGATTAGCAAAACAACCATAACTCGCCGTGTCTAGAGCTCTCCGATATTGCTCAAGAATTCCCCTATGAAAAATCCTCAAAAGATTCTCCTCATGAACACCATGATGAAGACAACTCTGAATATACTCCTTAAACCTTTCCCAAGCTTCATAGAGGCTTTCATTTCCTCTTTGCTTAAAGGTAGTAATGTCATTTCTTATATAGGCAGTCTTTTGCTTGGAGTAGAACTTGTTGATGAACTCCTTTTTACAATCCTTCCAAGTGGATACCAAAACATAAGGGACATTCCTCTCCCATTGAGCTGCTTTGTTCCCAAGAGAAAAGGGAAACAAAATTATCTTGATTGCATCCTCTGGTACTCCATTCATCTTAACCGTTCTACACAACCTCTCAAACTGACTAAGGTGATCTAAAGGATCCTCCAAAGGCAGTCCATTGTACCTTTGGTTCTGCGCCATGTTGATGAGGCTTGATTTAACCTCAAAGTTATTGGCTGCAATCACGGGAGTAGGGATTCCGGTCTGCATGGCCCTGAGATTAGGCTCATCAAACTACCCAATGGGCCTAGCAGCTAGTTGTCTGAAACCCGGAGGTGGAGGCTGAACTCAAATGCCATGAACACCTCCTTGCTGAGGCGCTTCAACTCCTACTCCTTGAGCACCTCCTTGTTGAGGTACTTGTACTCTAACCCCAATAGGTTCATTACCGTGAGTTTCCATCCCTAATCGACGAAGGTAATCCTCCCGCTCTTTATCACATCTCTCACTAGTTGCTCTTCTATTCGACTTTTCAAATGTGTCAACCTCTGAAACACCCTCAAGAAGTTCTCCTCAATGGCTTCGTAGCTGCATGCACCGTCAAAGCAAAACGAAAGAAAAACATAACGAGATGTAAGTAACCAAACAAAGTAAAATAAAAACTAGTCTTAAGCCGAATCTTAAAACTAATGGCTAATTGCTTAGATTCCCCAACAACGATGCCAATTTGATGTTCACTTTTTCCAACAATCAAATAATCAACAAGCACGAACAACTATGACATTGAAGTACTTGAGGTTCGAATCCACAAGGAACCTAGAACTAGCACAATAGTTATATTCGATTCTAACTTAAGCTAGAGCAATCAGATTTTAAAAATCAAACCTCAACTAAAGCAACCTAAAATAGAAACTGAAAACTAAAATGAAACAAGAACCAAACAAACAACTACTTAGCAAATCAACTCAGCAAAACATAAAGCAAAATAGAGCAAGACTAACAAAAACAGAGCACTAAAAACTGAAGCTAAACAATCAATTAAAGGCGATGGGCTTAGGCATGACAATTGATCTAGAGGTGAAACAACCAACTATTGATGCTAAGAAACATTCAAGAACATCCTAGGGCATGAAAAACATAAACTAGCACAACTCACTCTCATGGCATTGAACCCTTTATCAACTACTCAATCAAGTTAAACTCTCATTTGTCAATCAAATAGTCAATAAGCATTACAAAACATATTCACAAAGACCACTAATCACCCAAACTTTATCTCTCAATGTTTAGGGAAGAAAAGCTCATAAAAGGCTCTATCGAAATTTCATCGAACACCTCTCGGGTAACAATTTTCTTAGCATCTAGATTTAAGTGTTCAGTTCAAATCTAGCATTAAGATCAACCTAAATAAAGGAATCTAACGACCTAAGCATCAAAAGCTAATCGTCAAACCCTTAGATCTACCAAGCCTTCAACCCATCTAAGGACTACTCACACATAACTAAAGAACACAAAGCAAAACAAAGACAAATAAAGGAAAGCATGATGGTAAAGATAAGAGGAAGAGATTAGAGATTCTTATTAAGAAATGATTGATCCAAAGATGATCATCCAAAGAAGACTCCAATATCTTCTCCAAACTCTCTCTAAGTGGCTGTTTAAACTTGATAAAAAGATAAAATATGATAATGTGTCTTTAACATTAGGGTTTTCTAAGGCATTAAAAGGCAAATTCGGGTTGACCCAAGACAAATTGGGTCAAACACACTTTTTTAGGTACTTAGGCCGCGGCATCTAGGTCCCCTAATCGACCGTGAGGTCGACGCCGGCTGTATGCCAAAATGTCAGAAGGCCACAACGTCGGGTTAGTTCGGTTGACTGTGACGTCGACGGCCCGGTCTTGGTCGAAAAGATGTGTCGCCACGGTCGAGAAACGTAGCCGCATGTGAGAGTTTGCATGCCCGTGGTCGAGGAAGAAGTGTTGTGGCTCTACCCGTGGTTGAGAAAAAACACGCCCGTGGGTCGAGATTTGCGTACGTGGGCGCTGGAAATGTTGTCCGTGGTCGAGGAATGTTGTGTCATGGCATTATGCCATGGTCGAGAGAATAGTCTACCGCGGGTCGATGAAATGCTGCCACGGGCAAGATTTGATACACCCGTGACGCTATGCCAAGTGCTACCCGTGGGCGAAATTTTTTGGTGCCGTGAGCGGCCGCTGTCGAGGTTCCCGGGTTGACCTTGGGGTAGACTACGGCGGCTTCAAGTCCACTTTCTCATCTTTTTTCTTCCCTTCTTTGGTCCAATTCCAATCCTTGACTACGAGTTCCATTCCCAAATTTCCAAGCATCCAA
>WJSH01006153.1:0-10653 GCA_009757365.2 Lepidium campestre
TAGGACTTTTTAAGCATAATTTAAGTGTCATTTATTATTGATATTATAATACAAAATGTTTTTTTTAAGTTATATAATAGTTGTGTGTGAAAACTGAAACTCAAGTGCTTTTCGTTATTCAGTTCGATTCCAAAAAGTTATATAGTCTTTTAAATATTTATCTCTGCAGTTTTTTCACTCAAATTCGATTTCAAAAAATTGTGTTGTCTCACATGATAGTATTTGGAAACAGAGAGATTTAGTTTGTATATAAGATTTTTTACAAGCATTTTTTGAACAAAAAGTAGTATAAAGCACAGGAATGAGTTCGAGTTTTCTCAGTTTAGTAATTAAATGCTCCAACTAATGGTTCATGCATTCAGAGTTCGATTTCACCTTACTACATGTCATAGTTATAAAAGTTTTAAAAATGGGTTTGAGACATATATCAAGTTTTTGTCGATTCAATTGTTTGAAAAAAGCATATGAATGTAGTAGATATAGATGAGANATCATGAGATGGAGTGGTTATAAGTTTAGGTGTGGTTTTTCTTCTTTTATCGACCCGTGAAATGAGTGGGACATATCACATATCCAAGAGACCAATGCAAATTTGTGTTTACTCATTATTTTCATACACTTTTGTTGTGTTTAATGGTCCCACTCAACTCAAGTACTTCCAAACTAACAATTAAAACGTCTGTCTTTTTTACTCACGAGATTGCTCTGTTCAGAATTTTCTAAGAAAAACAAAGAAAATTATTGGGCCATGTACGAAAAGCCCAATACAGTGGGTGACGATTTAAGGCCCAACAGCATCAACCCTTACATTAGCAAAAGGGTAATTAAGACTCGAAATTTACAGTACACACACAACATGAAAAGTCGAATTACATTGTCTCTCTACGCAACTCCTAAGTTACACACGAACAAACAGTTGATGGAATAAAACGAAATAAAACTTGGAGAAATGGAAGAAAGTTTAAAAACTCTCTTATATTCTTCTAATCAAAGCTTATACGGTTGATTAAGGCTTAAGCTCAACAACCAACAGGCACCATCACTGGTTTCACTTTCGGTGGCCTTCCACGACCTCGACGCTCACCGTTTGGCTGAGCTGCTGGTGCCTCCGCTGCTTTTACCGTCTCTGATTCTGTCTTCGCCTTCTTCGGTGGTCTTCCTCGTCCTCGTGGTTTTTCCGAAACACTCGACGCTTTCGAATTTGCCTGAATCGACGACTGCTCTGATTGTGAATCTTTCGATTTGGGAGGACGACCTCGAGGCCTTGTCGGGGAAGCTGGGGCCGCCACCACGTGGCTTGGATCGACCTCAGATTTCGGTTTAGGAGGACGTCCACGGCCACGCTTCGGCGGAGCATTTGGATCTGGTTTCATGAAATTGTTTTTCACCAGCACAATCTCGCCGGATTGTTTCATCTGATTGAGATGGTAATTGAGAAGCGTCGAGTGAGATGGAGGTAAAGTGGTCTGAGTTGTTTCGATGTGTTTTGAGATAGCCGTTTTGTTGCATCCACTTGAGTCCGTTGATGCTTCGATCGCTTCCATAATCATCTGAATCCACAAAAACAAAATCTCAGATCCACGAGTGGAAACGAATAACTATAAAATTGAGAATACAGTTTGAAATTCTAAGCTGATCTGACCTGAGGATACGGAGGCAAAGAGAAGGGAGGATTCTGTGGCTGCTGCGCCATTGGATCTTGTTGAAGATCAAAATCGTTCTCCATCGCTATGAAAGGCTTGAAATCGCAGGGAGGAGAAAGAGAGTGTGAGGTGAGAGTACTGTTCCACTGAAAGAAATGAAACTGTGTGGATGGATTAAGGGTTTTTAAATAATAATAATTAATGATAAAACTGGTTTTCTTTTTTATTTAAAAAAAAATATTTTTGTGTAAAAGCTGATCGGACGGCTAGGGAGTGCGGACCAGAAATGATGATCTGACGGTTTTGGGACTATAAGAATATTATCCTGCAGGATCGCTGACGTGGTTAAAGTCAATAAGTCTTACACTTTTGTGAATTTACGCAAATGTCCCTGATTGAAAACTTTACCAAGAATAAACAATGGGTGGCCAATAATTTCTTAATAAAAGTCAACACGTGTCAAAATATCAATGGCAGTAAGGAAATGAGAACCTAAGACAAGACACGTAATTTTAGCTGCAGCTGAAGACAGAAGCTTATTATAATTATTGATATCTCTATAAATTTGTAAGAATTCAATGAAATAAAAAGAGACTAACTCATATATGCATATATATATATCCCAAAGATATAATCATTCTACAGACGTAGAAGAACAGAGATCAAACCAATAATGTGGTTCTATTACTCACAAATAAAACCAATTCTCTCCTTCCCTCCCAACCAAAACCAATCAAGATACAAACGTGAAAACATACATATGATTAAAGAAGGCCAGTGCTGCGGAACGGATTGTTATGTTGGTTAACCGCAAAATCACCAAAACCGGTGGTATTTGCCTGTTGTGATACCGGATTAACCGGAAATTCCCCAAAATCACCAAAAGGATTACTATTATTGGTAGGAGGCTGATGCTGATACTGAGGTTGAGGCTGCGGCTGATACCGAGGTTGAGACTGCTGCTGATACTGAGGCTGAGGCTGAAATGTTGGCTGGTAAGCACCGAAAGGGTTGTTCACCGCTGGATGCTGAGATGTTGGAGCGCCATTGGACAATGCAAAAGGGTCATGGCCTCCAAAAGGATTGGGGGCAGGAGCACCATATACAGGACGTTGGGAAGCTATGTACGCTCCATCATCGTATAGACTGCTCAACGTAAGTGTGTCTAAGCCTCCAGCCTAAACATTTTCCAAGCACAAAATCAATGGTTTTTTCGAGATTAGAATACACACTATCCTCCTATACAAAACACCTAAACCAACAAATACTTCCTCATTTCACGGCTGAGTAACTAGTTTGCAAATAACAAGGTCCCTCGTCTCAAGGTTTAGAAATTTCAATCATACAATGCACGTGACGACTCTTTCATTGTAACCTTGGAGAATTCGTCCATTGTTTTAATAATTATTCCTATGCTTCTAAATATTTCATTGATGTTTCTATAAGAAGTTCCAACTTTTCTGCCAAATTTTAAGCCAGCAACTACTAACTAGCGCTGATATTTGTGATCTACTGTATAAACATATGGCCATCATGTATGAAAAAGGAAAAAATGCCTACCAATTTCCTCTCTGTGGCTGCAGAGATATCGCTGCTGGGTGTTGTCACCAAAGCAAGCTCCCATCCTGAAGGATCGTAATCATTTGCTTTACCAAAACGAGGCGTTGGAGGATTGCCTGGAATAGAGACAAAGGTAAGAAATGAATCAGCAAAAGTGGATTAACAAAGAACACCCTCTGCATATTAGTGGACATGTAAATGGTCCAACGAGAAGCTCACCATCAGTTGGTACAATGGCTAAAGCAAGTGCATTTTGGTCTTCGATCGCAGATGCATTAGGAGCATCAGCGTTCAGACCCTGTGGGGAAATTTTGAACAAATAGAACCTGAGACCAAAGAATCGCACTAGGAAGCAAAACTTAAATCAACAATCATAAAGTGATTCTTAAAAGATTTACCAGTAGATCATCTGTATCGATGAAGTTCTGAGTGTTGACTGAAGGAGGAGGTGGGGGAGAAGGTTCTGTCTCTTCAGAAACAACAACATCATCTGAAGGTAACACTTCTCGTTCTTCATGAGACATTTCTGTATCTTCAGCTGGCAATCCATCATCTGGCCGATATGTTAGAAGCTGAATGTAGACAACTTCATTAGCACAAAAGACCTAGAAAAGAAAACACTGAAAACGACAAAAGGAAATTGGAGCACTAATATCAGAGAATATGTGTACCAGTGGCTCAGCTGGGACATCGACAACACGTGGTGCCTCTTTAATATACTCCTCCATTGTCGCCAAAAAGGATTGTGGAGGCTTAAGAAAACAAAAATAATGAATCAAGTAACAGATACAAGCAATGGTTATCAGTTTAATTTAGCAAAAGGTGTGCATATTTGGTACCTCTTTTAGAGGAGGAAATTGAAAATTCCTTGCAAGTTCCAATCCTTTGCAAGCTTCATAAAAATCAGTGAGGCTACGTGCCTGAAAAACACATTATACCTCGTTACAAAAAAATGTGTCTAGAAAAGAGAAATATATACTGACAAAAATAGTCTAACAACATCACCTGCTGAACCGTACGCTTGTAAATCTCAAGGGAATTAATGGCTTCATGTTTTGGCATTTCAAAGAACTGCAATATACGGAAAAATTGAGCAGGGAAAAAGGAAAGACTATAGAAAGACATAATAGCTACGATAGCAAAAAACGAAAAAAGAAAAAATAGACCTACCTTGTCAATGAGGTTGATGATTCCATCATTAATAACACAATAGACATTAAAACTCTCTTTCAACACCTATCATACGATCACAAAGAAGTTAACAAAAATTTTGAGTTTTTGCTATTCCAGATAGAACAGAAAGCTTTTGCAGAGCCAAAAACCAACAACTGCATCGAGCTGTGAAAATGTTAATTCTAGGACCAGGGATCTTGTCACGTACCAGAGCAAGTGCGTATTGTATAACATGACTGTGGTTAGCAGCACCTTCCGGCTGGAAAAAAAACAAGGGAGCAAGACAGTGCATTGATCAGTAAGTGCAGCCACATCAGAATGCCACAAGCTATCAACAACAGAAACAAATCGCATCAGAAAATTACCTTGCAACCGATGAGACGATACAGAAGCTGCTGCAAAGCTGGCATCTGCTCCAAGAGTTCTTCACTATCTAAATTCCTGGTTCTACAGTACCCCTGGCCATCCGCAATACGCAAAACCGAAACAATCAGAAAAGAAAAAGACGTACGAACACAAAAAAGTATAAAAGAACAATTGATACCTTATCCTGCCCTGGGGCAGCTTTTGAAAGACGTTCTGCCTCAGCATCATATTTTAAAACTCTAAAGCATTCAAGCCGTTCCTCAAGGAATAATGCATAGGTACGTACCCAAGCTGAACAATCCCAGGCTGTAAAAGAAACAAAAAGGCTTCCAATTAACGTTAACAAACTATAAGAGACTCTTTTGCTTGTAACACATATTCCCACAAATGATATGAAAACACTATAAAATGACTTACCAATAGGACTTGAATCATCCTTGAAATTAGATAGTTGTAGAATTCTCCCTCGCTGCGAAAAGTTCAATAGTTCCTCTCTGAATGTTGGATCTCCCTCCCTTAGAAGTCGGTGAATAACAATTAGTGTTTTTAATGCAACCTGTTGAAAGCAAACCAAGAGAGAACAGAGATAAAACGATCAGTTCATGAAATAGCTTCGACTTCAAAATAGCTTTTACCAAACACAATTTCGAGCAGGAGGATCATATCATCAGGAAGCAAAACTAATCCAAACAAAGTTGTTGACAAAGAGAAAGTAAGTAGTACCGTCCAATTTCTGGTTTTATGTAAACGCCGTGAAAGGGCGTGAATACAATAGGCAACATCTGCTCGAGCACGAGTGACTGATGTTGCAGCGAAGATTTCTGAACCAATAGAAGAAATCATTCAGAGAAGAACAATAAAATCAGATCTAAGAATTCAATAGAAAACAATGAAAAGTGAATTACTCACTTCTGAGATGCCGATCTTTTGGAGGACACTCAACATGATTGGTAGCTTTAACAATGGCAACATCTAAATCCTAAGTAAAATTCCAGAAACCAAAATAGAATCTATCAGTGATATTACTCGGAAGAAGATTAAACACATAAACCAAAAAAAATCAATAAATTAAAAAGAAATGGTTAAGAAATGGAGAAATCGGAAAGCGCGTACGGCGTAATCGCTGTTGACTCGGACAAGGCCAACTTTGGTGGTATCTTTTAGGGCTCCGTAAGCTTTTCTCCATGACTGAAGCGTTCCCATCGGAAACCACAGAAGACTCGTTCAGATCTCTCTCTCACTCTCTTTCACAACGAAATCGGAGATGACGTGTCTCAGTCTAGAATCTTCTTAATAGACTTTTACCCGAGAAATCCTCCGAGAAAATTCACGAGAAATCACAGAGACTAAACGAGAGAGAGAAACGAAAGTGAAGAAGCAACAACAAAAAAGGATGCCAGGTTAGACTCCTTCCGTTTCTATATAATTTTCCTGATTTTGTTTTTTTGATCGGCTATAATTTTCCTGATTTTATTTCCTCATTTCAAAGTCAAATTTATTAAGACCTTATTTTTTTTCTTTTTCTTTTTAAACAAAAAAAGAGTCAATCCACATAGCCAACTTTGAATTTTCTAGATGATTTATATATTATATATAATTGACTACCCGAAATAAAATAAGTAAATATAATTTGTATTTGATGAATAGGATAGGGTAATAGCCGAGCTATTTAACATGTAATATCTAATGGTTTAGACACGTGGAATTCGACTTCATTTCAGTACATGTGATAGTTAATAAAAAAAATTAAAAATAGGTTTGAATTATAGATCGGAATTTGTCGATTCAATATGGTTGGTTGAAAACAAAATATTGATAATAATTTGTGTTTTCTGAATACAGATGGGATTCATAATTAAAGGTAAGGCAAGAAAACAATGGTAATGATATAAGTGTGGAAAATCTGACAGAACAAATGACCAAACTAATAAGTAAGCATCGAATCTGCTCCTCTGGATTATAATCAACTTTTTTAATATTAAATTCAAAAGCCATGTGTACATACATTAATACATATATATATATATATTATTTGTTCTATTTAAATGAAAATGCTGTGGAGAGAATGAGAAATGTTGATCACCTACCACTAACTACGTTAAAAATAAACTGAAAATGAGATGAGAAAAAACAAAATGTATAATTTATTTTTTGTAATAGTTTAGACATGTGAACATAATCTACCATTTTTGGCGGGATTAGTGTTTATTATGGATAACAACACCATTCTAACCAAAGATTAGTAAAATGGTATAGTTTAGGAATATTGTTGGGCTTTTGGGCTTTTGAAAATGGGCCTGATATTGTAGAATTACATGATCAAATCATCAAGTAAAGGAAGAGTAAAGGGAAGTTTGATAACTCCACAAGCAACAAGGAGAAGCAAAATCCATATGGGAAGAATCCATTGTATTGTAAACAAAAACACTGGTTTCCCTGCAAAATTATGAATTATTTTAAAATGTGATTAAAACTTAAATTATTGAATTTAGATTTTAATTAAGAGTCGGTTTACTAAACTAACCGGAGGAACGTAATTTGGACTCGGTTTGATCAACGAAGACTTCACCGATTTCTCGAAGCTTCTTCTCCAATTTTCCTTCGAATTTATTAGCATGACCTAATAGAAGCTCATCGAATACTGTATTCATATCCATTTCCCTATTTTGTTAACACAAGAAAATCACCAACTTCAAACCAAGCAGAGTTACGATTTACAAATACTGATTTTCTCAATTTTGTAATTTTACCCTTCGGAATCTCGATATGAACCAGAGCCAAGTGCTCGTTCAATCTGAGCTATTGAAGGTTTGTTATCTCGCCGTCTCTTCCGTAATTGCTGGATTTGATTTCCAGTGACTTGTTTGGTGATTCTCACTGGTTTCTTCGACGGAGATGGTGAGTCATCGATGGGCGTTGAAGCTCTAACAATGGAGAAGATGGTGCTTCCATATAACACCACCATTGCTCTGCTCTCTTCTCTTCTCTTCTCTTTGTGTGGTTTCAAATTTTGTTTTATTTTTTCAATCTTCTTAAATTCTCCAGCCAATTAAAACTTGATAACATGCCACGTCAGCTAAGATAAGCTTTGTGTTTTCTCTGACAAAAAACAAAAGGTGTTATAGTTAACGTGTAAGTTTGCGACAACATTGTGATTAATAAAGTCGAGATTTGGTTACTAGAAGAAGCATTTTTCTTTCGTAACAACAAGGAGAAAGGTGTGTGTACCTTCCAAGACTTGTAAGAAAATGATTAAATTATGGAGCAATCGTTTTCCCAAAAGGCTAATCGTTCTAAACCAAACACCACCAACTCTTAAACAACATTACTAGTTCAATTATTCAAGGAATCAAGAAAGATGTTCCATCATTAGAAGCTTTTAACTTACCAACAAAAGAAGAAGAGACCCATTGGCAATGGCTGAGTCTGACATTGAGACCAGTAGCAACCACAATAGTGCGAGCCATAGCAGCCACTCAAACTCATCCACCACAAGCATTCACGTTACTGCTCTAGACGGGATTGTAAGTGCAAATTCTCTCTTCACGGTTGCAGTTTTTGTTGGAATCTCTTTCACAGAACCACGTGACCTCAGTCTCACGGATAGAACCGAGTGCAGTGCGGGTCTAGATGTGGAACGTGACCTGGTTGTGTTTGAAGTCATTTCATTTGCCTTCTTCCTCTTCTCCTCCCTCGTGGCTCAAGGTATGAAGCTAGCCATCAATCTTTTGAACAGCAAAGAAACGGACGAAGTGTTTAGAGCCAATATCAACAAAGATGTTCTTCGTCTCGGTGTGGTTGGTGCAGCCGGTGGATCTATATTTGGTTGTGTTTTTCTTCTCTTGTCAATCGTTGATGTTATCCAGCTCCGTCTCGGGCTTCTCTCTTGCGGCAGTGCTTTGGCGATTCATACTGTCCTGACACTTGTGGTCTTAGTGTCTTCTGCACTCAGTGTTTACATCTTCACTGTGTTTTACTCTTTCAGGAAATGATATTGAATCTTTAAGAACCTGTAATCGTTGTTGTTGAGTAACAAACAGTTGTCAAATAGCGGTATATAAATATATACATATGCATCTTAATTGGATAATGTATAAAAAAGATTGTTGCCAAGAGTATAAACTCTGCGAAAAGATCCAAGTGCTTCAATTTTGAGTTCAATCACTAAAGACTAAAAGATCATACAAACGTATAAGCCAGCATAAAGCAATGATGACAAAAGCTTATAGGTGCAGACAGAGAGGTGCACGAAACCCTCAAGAAACAATCATGTTGTATAGTGCACAAACTAAACTTTGAATATACTTCATTTCATCATTAGAACAAGAACACACTATCAACGAACAACTCTTGCTCAGACTCAACGGAGCTAATTTAAACTGCTGAGGTTCAAGCAATTCTACCAAAGAAGACAACTAATGCGTAAATCAATAGCAGCAACCTAAAGTATCATGCGAGTGAACAATACCTGAGTATAACGAGAAGTTAGATGAGTATAATCTTAGCATTCGAAGCAGATGATTCCAAATTGATTCAAGCATTAAGAGAAGCAGAAGGAAAGCAAAGCAAACACAAACACAAAGATTCATACAGAATTTCACAACACCAGAACAACATTTTTCATAATTTCTGAAGAGAACCCACTGGCCACTTCTCAAAACAAGAGCTGGGAGATCAAAAACCTAAAGCAATCTCTCCAACAATTGACTTATGTTTTTTCAGATACCTAACACGAAGTATATCAGAGAATTGTATCCCACCTCCAAAAATCCTATGATCCAATCTTCTCCAGCGATAAACCAAAACATGGAAGACACAAACACATTGAGATTTACATAAAAGAGTACCTAGGCAAAGGAAACCACGATGAGATTCAGGCTGAAAATACAAACCGATGAAAACTGTTTACTCACAGGCTAAAAGACGCCATTGCCATTGTCAAGCTCAAACTCTCTGGAGCTCCTTTCGCTACCAAGTACATACGAACACAGGCCTTCGGCATCATCAGGATTCAGGCCCGTGGTTGAACTTAAATGACATAGTTGCCCTTTCTACTACGATAGCAATACGACAACGTTTTTTGATTATTGAATTTTATCTCTGTATCTGATGGGATGGTGATAACTAAACGGCGTCGTAACATAGTTACATCAGGATCAGGTTGTCTCTGTAACAAGACTTGCATTTAACAGTTAGAAACAGCATTACATTACATGTATAGATAATGGATTATATGTATATATATATATATATATATGCAAGTAGTAGAAAACTAAATGATTTGATGTTAAGATGATGATGACTTGGACTCGTGAATATGATCCATATTTGGTAACTTCAAGCGATTGTTTCATTGTTTCTTTTAATTTTAAAATATACATTACCAAAACAAGAAGCTACTTACGTAATCAAATCATGTTTGACTTTATTGTATAAAGGAACCAACAATTAGAAAATATTATTATTAGGCTGGCTCTAATGATATCATTCCTTTGACATCAATCATTAATATATATGTATATTACCATTTGAACTTTGAGGTTTAAACTAATTGATATTATTTTATACTTTTAAAGATAAGAGTTGTTATTAACAATAGTCTTAACAAAAACGTAGACAACACTGAGCTCTTTTCAATCATGTAGTTATATATCTTAGTTAATAATTTAGACATCTGGAATTCTATTCCACTTTATTAAAAATATAGATTAACAAGTATGTGTTTTAAGAATGAATTTGAGGTTATAAATCAATGTAATTGTAAAAAGAAAAAACAAACGTAGACAACTTGAAATCTTGTTGATAGAAACTGACAACAACAACAATTATATGATATTTAATGAAAGACAAGTGAATACAATATTGTTCTCTATTACACAACCTTTGTCTTGTTTACTACTCACTCTATCTT
>WJSH01006167.1:7313-28714 GCA_009757365.2 Lepidium campestre
AAGAAGAGGCGATACACGAATTATGAATTACAATTTGGTATGGATATTATCATATAGACTAACCAGAGAGGAGCGGGACGTAGCCTTCTTCGTTCATAATCTCAAGAGTTCATAAATCACAAAAAACATAGTCGACGAAAGGAAAACCTAAAACATGGAAGGAACCAGATGTCCCCTGCATCAATGAAAGAAAATGGAATCAAATCATTAAGGAGGGATGTATAACCAATAGATTCGTAAAACAGAAGAATTTTCCGATGGTAAGGTGGAATGGACAATCACATGAGGCAAGAGGACGAGGAAGAAGAAGAAGAAGAAGAACCAGATAATAGGACCCGGACGGACGGATATTTGGAAATTGGAATATAGTAATCTAAATGGGCTTTTTTATGGGCTACAAACAATGATGTACAGCAACAAACAAAACAAAAACGTTACAAACATCCCACAAAACTACAAAATAAAACAAATCATGCATTATTAAATTCCCACAATATAATACATAGATTTCCAAAACGTTACCAACTCGTAATTGGTTGATCGATGATCTCAATAAACAGACGTATGGCTAGAGTCATGCCTCGTGTTGCATGCATGGTCCCAAAGTACAATTCTCATCATCTTGTAGAGATTCTGAACCGCGGTACAAAGGACAGATAGAGACAACCTCGTCAATAAGATTTGAGTGCGACTAGTTGCAGGGATCAGGAGAATAGAGGAAGCATTAGGAAAGATAACCGCTGTTGAAACATAAGGTTGATGCTATCGGATTGAGACGTACGTACCTGATTAAAATGCTGCCTTTGTAGAGATATATTTATGCAAAATATTATTCTCCTTTCTTCCATTTTGTGTAGAAACCTCCACAGCAGAGCAGCACAAGTGCTGAGGAGTCCCTCGTCTTTTACCACATCCTACACGCAAGAGGAACTGTGAAGGGGGAACTAATATTTGATAAGAGCAGGAAGTGATGCATGGAGTTCTGACAAGCACTGAAACATCCAGTTGAGTAACTGTTCTCTTGGTAGCTCCAGCAGAAGTTCCGCCTGCACATATCATTTGAAGCCTTTAAGTTCATCTTAAGCGTGGCATGTAACAGATTAAGCAAACACTACTAGTTTCCTCATAGACTACCATTATCTGATCTCCTTCGTATATCAAGGAGCTTCGATAAACGTCACAATTCAGAGAATCTGTGATCAGCTTGAACACCTTTTTACTCATATTTGTTTTCATGACAACTATCTTCCCTGATGCATAGATTCTGTTTACTCCAAGATCAGCTGCCATGCGTCTCACATATAGCTTCTTTAAAATAATTTCCATGGAGTACGGTTCTTTCCCATATTGGCGACGCAGGTTCTCTGTGAACTGCATTAGACTCCACATATCTTTCTCAGCTGCTTTTTCAGCTTCATTAATGATCTCCATCGGATTTTCCAGGTAATTTACATACTCTGAGGGAAGCCGGGGATTTATATTAATGTCAATCTGGAATACAGAGCAAGAAAAGGAATTAGAACCGCATTTAGTCGCTACAATGCGAGGCATAATAACTGCTTTGAAATTTGAAGTTCTCCAGTTACTCTTGCACAAGTAGCAGACCTAATAGCTATTATATTTAGCCTTCAAAATACACTTGGAACATTCTGATTATGTGTCATTCTTTAATCTAAAGGAAACATTTTCCTTACAAGTTGAAATGGAACATACCTCCACCAGGTTGTATGGAACCGGAAAAATACGAAGCTCCTCCACCTAGAAACAACCAACAACATTGACACACAGGTCAATAACCAAGCCCAATGTTAAAAAGAATAAACAAAACACTTCATCAGTGTTATAATCAAAGAGAATTTAAAAGGAAACTTTAATCATAATTTACCTTGGAGAGACTCTCAAAAAGCATTTCAAAGAAGAGATCGATACCAACATTTCCAACATCCCCTGTCTGTTGTTCTCCAAAGATTGTCCCAAAACCTCTTATACCCATATCTCTCTCCGCTAGTTGGAAACCTTGTCCAAGTTCACGGCACTCTTCAAGAGCACCAAGCCTTTCCTGCATGGTCAGCTTATACATTACATGCCAGAGTCTGTCAAGGGAACAGAACGAATAAAATCACCCACAATACCAGTGCTTGATCAGAAAGCAGCGATTTATCGGGATAAAATAGGTATGCATGAGCTTCTTTATCTGCCCGGCCAACCCTTCCACGCAACTGTTGACAGCAACAAGAGGAAGATATCTAAGAAGCTACACACCTTTCTTTGCCAGGGATAACTAGAATAGGAATGACGCAAAAAAAAAAAAATCAAACATGCAACTTGGGCACCTGGTACAACTGAGCGAGTCCAAATTGTTGAACGTCCTGAATGATTATGGTATTTGCATTTTGAATGTCAAGTCCACTTTCAACAATATTAGTACATATAAGGACTTTGATCTTTCCTTGCGCAAATCTCTCCATGGTTTCCTCTAGTTGTTTCGAGTATTGCTGTGAATACATCAATGTAAAAGGATAATCAACGAAAAAGCAACAGCATTGCTTAGGAGGATTCCATAAAGGTGCTATCCATATGAATGGGCATCCAAATGTCTAATACTGCTAAGAAAGGCCACAATATACCTTTCCATGTGCCATAGCAATCTCAATATCTGGAAAGGCTTCTTCAAGAAAATCCATCACTTCCTCTAGTCCTGATAAGGAAGAATATATTGGTAAATCGATAGTGAAAAAATTGTTAAGGCTGGCAATGAGGAAAATATCCCATGGCTAAGAACTTTCTGATTCTACTTGTCTCAAGTTAGGAGGACCAAGAGCAAAGGGAGTCATATTAAGAGATAAAGTAAAGAAAGACAAAGTTTATAATGCATTTCACCTTTAATCCGAGGCAAGACATAAAAAACTTGGCCACCACGATCCAGCTCATTTTTTATTGCTTCTATCACCTTTTCCTTACGGAATGATAAAAGATGGGTTTTTATAGGAATCCTCTCTGGAGGCGGAGTGGAGATTAAACTAATAGGAGGAAACAAAGGCTCATTAGTATCATTGAATTCTATCAGCGAGCATATAATCTGAAACACATCATCTCGCAACCTGGCATCCCGGAATCCAGTCAAAGCTAAGTAGAGTGTCCTTGGTATAGGTGTTGCAGATAAGGTAAGCACATCTACGGATGTTTTGAAAGATGCAATCTTTTCTTTTTGCTTGACCCCAAATCTCTGATAAGTAAACGAGAGATTTTCATCAACTAATCCAAGAATCATTCAGAAATTATGGCATATACAACTCATTTTCAACGAATTAGAACACAACCTGTTCCTCGTCGACCACAAGGAGGCCTAAATTACTGTAGACAACCCGGCTCCCGAGAAGTGAGTGAGTACCCACAATGATATTGAGATGTCCATTTTTTATCATTTCCAAATACTCCTCCTTCTCTGCTTTGGTCTGCGCGATGTCAAAGATATGCATGTGGTCAGTTCCAGGTAAAAACGATGAACAGCTTACACTCGGCAGACAATAGAGGTTTCCTATGTGAACCACAACCACTAACTTCTAAAACAAGATTTGAGTGTTCTGCATTGAATAGATTAGCATTTACCGATTTTTGCATCTGGGAAAATTCATAGAAGAATAATCACCAGAAACAGTGATCTCAATACCTGAAACCGACTTAAAAGGCCGACTTTAACTTGTGGATACGAAGAAAACCGCTCTGAGATTACATCGTAATGTTGCTTTGCCAATACGATTGTTGGTGCTAAAACCATAGCTTGTTTTCCAGCGGAGACCACACAAAAGATGGCCCTGAGAGCAACTTCTGTTTTACCAAACCCAACGTCTCCACAGATCAATCGGTCCATAGGTGTTTCTCTCTCTGTCAAGTCCTTCTCAACATCAAGGAAAGCCTGCAAGGAAAACTCAGCTTGAGTAAAGGAATGTAAATGACGAAAACTAAGAGATAGCAGCAACACCTGCTTCTGGTCAGGTGTAGCGTTATAAGGAAATTGAGCCGCAAAATCAGCCATGATGGGGTTTTTTGGATAGGGGTATCTCTTCTGTCTAAGCCTATGAAGATATAGCTCCATCAAGTCAACGACCATCTTCTGAATTGCGACTTTTCCTTTGGTCTTTCTTCTTTCCCAAACACTAGTGTCACTCAGCCGACTCAAAGTCCGAGGCCGTTTGGTCTCATTTGGACTGGAACAGGGCATCAACGTACAATAAGAGACAAAGAGAGGGACGCCAAGGATGACAGCCACGCCACCAAACAAATACATTTCCCAAGCAAGTTAAAAACTGTGAGTTGAAGAGAGAAAAAGGTTACAAAGAGAAGACGTACAGATTATATCGGTAGAGCAAACGCGAGGCCTGTTTGAGAGGAAGCTTGGCCATTCCGTCTGCATACTCTATAAAGACATATTCGAGGGGCACAGAAGAATCCTTGGGGACATCAAACTTAATCCCAACAAAACGACCAATCCCTACTTTCTTGTGCACCACATAATCACCGGAAAGGAGACTGTAAGGGTCAACCTTGTAGCTAAAACCACCGGCACTAGCCTCTGTACCTTGCCTAACTCCTTTGAGTTTCTGCAGACCCCTCTCTTGTTGTTCTTTCACCATCTGAATGTACTTGTCGGCCTCCTCAGAGTCCATGGCCGGTCTAACGGTCTCTCTCTTGCCGAGGTCACGCCGAATCCTTTCGTTGAGGAGTGAAATTGAGTCGGTTTCCGCTAAGTCCGGCTTCTCTTTCCATCTGGTAGGTTTTGCGGCAGTTGCGGAGAGAGAGGAAACAGCGACCCACGGAAGAGATGATGAGTTTCGGGTGATCTTAGCCAAGGAAGAGCGCCTGAGAGAGAAGAGTCTCCGAGGCGGAGGAAAGGAGTAAAGCTTGAAGACGAGGGGTCTAGTAATCGGATCGGTATTTGGGAGCAAAGATGTCATCTCTAACAAGAACCCCAGAGGTTTTAGAAAGAGAAGGGGATAATGAAGAGAGATAAAGATATATATATATATGCTTAGCTTAAGAATGAGCAGCTTCCAGGCACACACATATTTTAGGATAAATTTTGTGACAAAAATATATATAGAGTCAGATACTGGCAAATCCCGTGCCCGCTCTGCTCAGAGCTTCCATCATACAATGAGTTGATAAATTCTTTTTGACGCCTATAAATTGAGATATAATGTTCCAAAGATGAGATTCCCAACGACAAGACAAGAATATTCAATATACAATCTTTTATCTTCTGGGCTGCCTCAGCCTGGCTAATGCTCCTCATGCTTATTCCACATACAGAGTTTTTATTGGCTTAAACATAGTAAATCATGCCAACTTCAATGAGGCTGATGGGAGGAATGTTGAGTGCTACAGCTGGCCCTCTGCAGTTCTTCCTCAGAAAAGAGTAGCCAATATCAATAGTCAACTTCTTCAACCATGATGAGGATTTCCTCGATTTCACATACGAGTGACCCATTATATATGCAACCCCAGCCTCTTTCGCCCGTATCAGATCCATTAGCTCTTCCCTCACAGAGGACTCCATCCCACCACTTGTTGTCGCTAACCGGAACCTTGTATGCCGCCTCCTCACTTGCCCTTGCGGATACTCATCCTCATACACTGACCGCAAACTCTGCAGAGTCATAGATTTACTGCTTTGTATGGTGGGGTCAGCTAAATCAATTTCCTCTACCTCTGAAACCATCAGGATTGGGTTGGAGAGACTCTTCTGGCTGCTTAAAACGGCCATTCTCCCATCATAAGAATGAGACTCAGAAGATTGGAGGTCGCCAGCTTCCATCTGGATGAACTCCGCTATGCTCTGTACAAGCTGATTCTCAAAGTCCCCGTCCTCTCGTTGAATGTCCTTGTACCCGTACCTCACTATGCACCTGTACATACGATAAGGCTTTGGGCAAACACGACCAATTAAGAAGCGTTCCTCAGGGGAAACATGAGGCACTGGAACTGATTTCACACAAACAAACACCACGACTTTATGGAATGCCGGGAGGTTGGTGACAAAGTGAGAGAAAATTGCAGGAATTCCAGTTGCAAGTTCTGAGTATACGAGAACTATTCCAGGCACACGGACAATACCAAGACTAGGTCCTAATCCCAGCAACCACTTTAACGAAACTTTGTTATGAAGATCAAAGCTGTATTTCCTGCGGGTGCCATAGTGCCACACATACATGGCGATTATAGATATGAATGCGAGCATCAAAGGCACCCAACCACCCTCGGGAACTTTCATGAGCGTTGCTGAGAGGTAGACACCTTCGATTATCCATAGTGTTCCAAGGAACAAAGCCGCCAGAAAACAACTCTTCTTCCAAACCACGACTATGACAAGAGCCATGAAAAATGTTGTGATGAACATTACTATCATGCATGCAAGTCCTGCGAGTAATGAGAGAAACACCATCAAACAATCAGATCTTGGAGAGGGAAAAAATAGATTCCAATGATATAAAGTTTACCGTAGGCATTTCCTATCAAAATTGTGTCTCGAAAGCCTATAACTATTGCAAGAGTAAGGATCATCAGGATCCAGTTGATCTCCGGGATATAGATCTGTCCATATATATGTTTTGAAGTATGGACTACTTTGATGCGTGGGAAGCACCCAAGAGCATGGCATTGTTTGATTATTGAGAACGTAGCGGTTATCACAGCCTGACTGCCAACAATGGCTGCAAGTGTGGCAATGACAAAGACAGGCCAGAAAACAGGATCTGCATACAGAATCATACAAGATTGTCCTTATCTTAAAAAGGAACAAGTAAATCTTAAACACTGGTGTCAGATTAAACAAACCTGGGATTGAATCATAAAAACTGTTAGGAATGGACGCGAGGTTCTTTGACAAGAAAGCTGCCTGTCCCATGTATTGTACCACCAGACAGGGGTACACAAAGACAACGAAAGAAAGCTACGCAGAACAAAAAGATGTAGAATGTGAGAAACAAAGGTGCACAGAACAAGAAGTGGAATGTAAGAAACAAAGCTGTGCAACTAGCAAGGCTGTAGAGAAGTCACAAATAAAAAAACTTATGTATAAACATGCAATACTTACTCTGATTGAGACCGAGGTGAAATGGCCAAGATCTGCAAACATAGCTTCAGTACCTGATCAGACAGTGATAATCACTTTAGCGAAACAGCTCATAAGATCGTTCACTACAGAATATAGGTAACTTTACGTTTATGTCTTGATCAAGAACCAGAACCACCTGTTACAGAAAGAAGAACCCCTCCAAGAGAAATCCACCCATCGCGACCAGTCACTCTGAAGAATTTGATAATATAAAGTGGGGAGACTGCATGTATTATCTTTGGGTTCCAGTGTATGATGTTGTAGAAACCGATGATAAGTACTGAAATAAGCCAACTCATCACAATTGGTGCAAACATGAAAGCCACCCTGTGAGTACCACAATGTTGCAAAGCAAACAATCCGGCCAATATGACACAGGCAAGCACCAGGAGTTTGCCTGCAATGGTTTAAGAGAATAACTTCAGATATTCTTTTGAAACGAAACGCCAAAACAAAAGAAAGTCCACAAGATGTAAACAAACAACAATCAAGAATTAATACAAGCATGGGGTGGAAGCAAAAAGCATTAGATACCATCAGTCAATATCTTCTCTGCAGCTTGTAAACCTGACACGGACGACAGAACTGTAAAAAAAGCAGGAGTGATCTATAGTCTCAGTCAGATATTCGCAAAAAGAACATACTAATGAATGAAAAAAAGAAAATTATTCACGGAGAAGGTGGGTGGTCTCAACTAAAAGTAACAGACGATGACATTAGACAACTCCAACTCTGAATATAATATGTAGGAAGTAGAAATACTTTACCTGATATAGCTGGAGTCAGAACACCGTTTCCTATGACCATAGCTGCTCCAAAAAGTAAAACAACCAGTAAAGCGGTCCTTAGCGTTTTGTGCTTTTCAAAGATTCTTTGGAAGGGAGATGACGTTCCAGTATCTGTGGACGGACCAAACTTGTAAGCTGAGAGCTCCTCGTCAGCAGCTTGCTGGTTAGGAAGTAAGCTAAGCTTTGCATGCCTACAAAGGAGGGAATAGAGAGCAAATGTTCCGCCTGTAGGAGACGCAAAAAGATAAGGATTCTATAATCCTGAGGCTCTTGAAAATGGCAGGAGACGAAAGATATGTAAGTTGAAAAGAGGAGGTTATTGTTTTCTAATGCACCTTCTCCATTGTCATCGGCACTCAGTAATACAAGAACATACTTGAGAAGGGGAATCAGCGTGAGGGTCCAAAAAATCAAGGAGAAAGCACCAAATACGGCTTCCTCGTTCAGATGATTATGCAACTTTCCGATAAATATGCTAGGAAACACATAAAGAGGAGATGTACTAAGGTCACCGTAGACTACACCAAAGCTCTGGTAGGCCAAAATCAAGGTCCTTGAAAGATTTACCCACGAAAGCTGAAGAAAATGCAGTGTGTCATTTTTGAAGATTTTAAACAACAAAGAAAGCAGAAGCCAAACATGCTATGAACAGTTGAAGTGAGCATAAAGGAGGGAACTAACTTGAGAAGGATTCTGACGGGAAGGGACTCCAGATTCTGCCGCCGACATCGCCGTTGACGATTAAGAAAAAATCAATCTGGCGGAGCTGCTCTTACACCTTAAAGGGAGTCCATCTTATCTCTAATGAATCTCAATTATTGGTCTCCCATCAATATTCCATCAAAATCTGGTCCGTCGTATTATATGTTTCTCTCTCTCTCCACACATTTTTAGCACAGTGTGTCTTGTTGTCTTCCTCGAGAAGTGAAACTCATCGGAAATAAATATCTGTTACGTTCTCTCCGTTCTTGGGTTTGGGCCATGGTCGACTCGTCAGGCCCATAGGAAATCGATTTGTTTAACAATTCAATTTATGGGCTCTCGTAGAAGCCCATCATACGTGTTGGAGTTGTAAGAAATAATATAATATTGTTGAAAAAAGAATATAATAAACAAGGTTAATGAAGATGGACATGGGAAGATGAACTGTGAAGCAAAGCAAGATTGAGAGAGAATATTAAAAAGGAGCTATCCTATTCCTATATATGAGGAGGAGGATAATAATAATATGCTTTGGAATATTCGGAAACAATCCAACACTGATGGCTTTTACGTAAATCTATTTCTATATGTATTTACCAAGAGAGAGGGAGCCAACCAGACGAGGAAAAATAGGAATATCCAAAAAGGATAATTCTTCCGACTCCATGAAGGAACCGAATGATGACGTGGCAATCCAAAGAATATTCCAAGATCCCAAATCTTTCTTCTTCTTTATAAAGCAGAGAGCCCTCAAAGACGAAAGCCATGCCTGTTGTGCTGAGCCCATCCAAGAAGATAAAAAAATGTCTCTTAAAGCAATTCATGTGTCGGAAGTACCGAGCCTCGACCACTTGCCTGAGAACGCGCCCCTCATCTGCTCCACTCGTAAAGTAGGGTTTTCTTTAAAGAACAAGTTTCTGGTGGTGGGACATAGAGGGCACGGCATGAACCTGTCGCAGTCTCCTGATCCAAGGTTCTCTGCTCTCAAGGAAAATTCCATTTTCTCCTTCAATGCCGCGTCGAAACTCCCTCTCGACTTTATCGAATTTGATGTTCAGGTTTCATTCAACCCTCCTACCTTTTCTGTCCTCGGTTCGCTGCATGCTAATGTTTTTTTTTAGTTCATCCACGTGACCGCCGGTCATACCACGTGGGGGACCTTTACTGATACGTTTGACCTTTTTCTGAAAATTAAAAAATAATAATAATATAAAACCAATCAAAAGACAGAATAAAAAATGATTTGATTGAACGCAGGTCACCAGCGATGGCTGCCCAGTCATTTTCCACGACGACTTTATCTACTCCGAGGAACAGGGAGTGGTGTACGAGAAGAGAATTACGGAGGTTAGCTTGTCGGAGTTCATGTCCTACGGGCCACAGAGGAAAACAGGGAAGGTAGGGAAACCATTGCTGAGAAAGTCAAAGGAAGGGAAAATCCTCAAGTGGAGCGTCCAGGGAGACGACTCTCTCTGTACTCTCCAGGAGGCTTTCGAGAAAGTAGAGAATCCCAAGCTGGGTTTCAACATCGAGCTCAAGCTTGACGACAACCTCCTCTATTCCTCCGATCATCTCCTTCGTCTTCTCCTCCCAATCTTGCAGGTACCTATTTTGTTGGTTGGTGTTTCCATTCATTCATTTTACACTCTATATTATATATTGGCTGATTTTTTCTGTTGGAACAGGTGGTGTCTGATTATGGAAAGGACAGACCCATCATCTTCTCCAGCTTCCATCCTGATGCCGCCCTGCTTGTTAGGAAGTTGCAGAATAGCTACCCCGTAAGTAGATGAATCCGAAAAGCCACCTACTCCCCACTTTAATCTATCCACTTCTGACCCAAATTTACAAATTACAGGTTTTCTTCTTGACAAACGGAGGAACAGAGATGTATTACGACGCCAGAAGGAATTCCCTGGAGGAAGCAATCAGAGTATGTGTAGGAGGTGGCCTTCAAGGGATTGTCTCGGAGGTGAAGGGGGTTTTCCGCAACCCCGCCGCTGTCAACAAGATAAAAGAATCTAAGCTCTCTCTAATGACATACGGCAAGCTAAACAACGTAGCTGAGGCCGTATACATGCAGCATTTGATGGGAATAGAGGGAGTAATAGTCGATCATGTGGTGGAGATGACTGAGGCAGTGAGGGAGATGATGAAGCCATCAAACACAGATGCTGAAGATATGAAGCCAAAGCCCAACTTCTCTGAGAGAGAGCTCTCCTTTCTTCTCAAGCTCATTCCTGAATTGATACAACACTAGAACTAACTCTTTTCACCTCTAGTTAGGACATGTAGTTCCCCAAAAAAGTGAGATAAAGTTATATGTGTAGGAAGAAATTTGACAATGTGGGTGCTTCTATCATGATTTATGAGTTGAGAGCCCACCAAATGTTATGTAAACTGAGCCGGAGGTCTCGGTACCATCACTAAAATAATTGTGTAAGAAAGTATTCAAAAGGGGAAAGTGGGGACTTCGGAGAGGAGGCCGTGCTGCATGTGATAGTGAAGACGGGGCAATAGAGGTCTGTAAGGATCGTCCTCCCTTCTCTGCTTCACAAACTTTATGCATCTCTCAACCTCCTTCTTCACCTCTGCATACACCTCCTTTGCCTTCTCTCTGTCTCTCAACTCTTCTGTTCCCGTCTCTATCCCCTTTCCAAAGTAATAATAGTATCTCCCTGGCCATTTTGGTACCACTCCTGGCATGTGGAAGTCTTGGTTCCCCTCTTCTCCTTCCACACTTCCCCTTTGAAACACCAACCATGTCAAATGCGACGCACCATCATCCAATTCTACAGTAAATAGATATTATCTACTGAGTTCCATTCTCATTACCTTACACCCGGGCCTTCCGCTGTCACTCTTTTTAGCACCTCTTTCACCATCGGAACCTTTATCTGGGAATTGTAGTCCACAACCACCTGCATTCGTTACATACACAGAGTTACACCAACTATATATTACACATGACATGGATGCAACTTGTGCTCACCTTTAAAAAATCATCTTCTCCAATCCCACAAAAGGGCACTATTTTGGCTCCGAATTTGGCTGCTGCTCTTACAAACTCTGCTTTCTCTGGCCACAACAACTTATACTCTTCTCCCTGTTAATGAGTAAATACTGATGATTTGTTTTCGCTACCACATGTGAAAATGATAACAGCAGTACAGCACAAGGGTGACATCCTGATATATATATATGCCAACCATATTCGCATATCCAAAGTATCTACTGCCAATTGTGAGACGAAAACCAACATGTATATAACTACACACCTTGCGGTGTAGAGCTTCCCTGATGCCTCCTGGAAACAACAGAATATGGGATTTTGCAGACAAGAGATTATGGAGGTGAGTGGCCGAGATGGGGACCGACCCCATCATCCTGAGCGTGTCAAAATTAGACACATCAGGTAACAATCCATCTCTCAGTCTCGTAAACATCATGGGATGCACGAGAGGCCGCAAATTGATGTTCCTCTCGTGAACAAATTGACCTGGGAGTGATATTTTGTCAGTCGCCAGTAGCATGTGATTGCCCACCAACAGTACAGGTCCTTCCGATGGTATCCCCGCAAGTCCCCTGACCACTTCCCCATCTTTTGTAGTCGACAGAAACACAGGGCCCATTATCACCTCAAGGAGCCTGTACCAAGATCATCTATTCAAACTGTTTCTTTTCTATTACAGTAATCATGTAAGACGTTTTGGGACATTATTCCTATGTGTACCTGTTGACCCCATAACATTTGTTAAATTCAGAGATCGTTGGTGGGATGTAGTCAGAGATGTAATCCTGATGAGATCCACGCCGGTAAAAAGAAGTGGCCTTTATGATACTGACCAGATCAATGCCGTCCTCCTGTCATATCCGAAAGGCAAGGAATTGTAATACGAAGCATGTCAGATGACATCTCTGAATGTTTGGAGGCAGAATGGAGAGAACCGAAATAGATAATACCAGAAAAAGGAAATGGCCGTTATCTTTGAATGAGCGGACTTCACATTTACGCAGTTTTCTGCGCAGTCGTTTGCCTTCAAGTTTACTCGGTAGTATTTGGTCATTTTCGCTGTAATTGACAAACAAGCTAGCTCAACCCTACTTGCTATACTCTCGTGGAAAAATTTCAATGATTACTGGAAGAACCTGTGATGCGATCCACACCACGAACCTGGATAAAATTAGAGTCTGAGCTCGTACTAGATGAAGATGTGCATTGGCAAACAGCGCAGCTGCATCAAATAACTTGAGCTTCCACAGAAGTGTCTCTCTCCGAAAAGTATCAGCGAGGATCTGCAAAGTCAGATTCTTAACCAAATTTGACAAGACTGGAAACTAACAATGTACCATAAATGAGTTTGTCACCTACAGAAGTGAGCGTCGATGCTGTCACCAAATCTTCATAAATGTTTGCAGCTGTTTCTTTCTCCGGAAGTCCCCTAACCCAGTGGGCAATCATCCTTTTTAAAGGGCCACCTTAACATTCCAATAGAGCTTTTATGCAGCTATGAAATTGAAAACCATATCTTATATCACCCGAACTCACATGTTAATTCATCAAAGTATACATTCCAATAGAGCTATCATGTGGCGTGATTTTAAATAAAGGTAAGGTCCCATTGTTTCTCAGAGTTCGTTTCAGAACTTGTATGAATATGTTAATATTTAAGCTAACCTGGATTCAAGCTTAACACGAAAGGAAATGCAAGATTAAATTGGTCTGGCAAGACTTTAGCCAGGGGAACAAGATGTTGCAGTGAAGAATTTCCAAATGATGTAGCTGCAAATGAAACGATACTCTTTCAATTCATCTAGATGACGTGGTGAGACCTCTGTTCAAGGTATTATAAACTAAAAAGGCCTTAACTTCATTTCTTATCCTATTAAGTCGTCAAAAGATATTAGGGATTAACTGGACATCTAATCAGTCATACAAATTCGTGTAGTTGGCATATAAACATGTAACCTATGTGTATGAATTAAGCATGAAAATTTGTAAAGATACTGAGAATTCATCGAAGTTTAACACCTCAAAATGATAAATTCCTACTAATGACGAGCATACATATAACAAGACAACATCAATGTCACCTGGATTTGAAAGAATCAAGACAAGATCAATTGCAGGGTTACAGGCAGCCACAGCAAGTGCTATGCAGGCGCCGAGAGATTCTCCAACAAGATAAATGGGTTTGCCGGGTGATCGTTGACTTTCAGATTTGACAGTTGTTTCAACCATCCCTACTAGATCTACAGCATTCAATATGTTACAGGGAGAACCAGATATATTATGTGGTCAACACTCTCAAACAATAATCAAAACAGTTGCGCGAGAGAAGAGGGAGAAAAAATGCAATAGAGGAAAGACCTGTGAATGCAGTACGATTGTTCGCTGGTATATGCAAGCACCAGATATCAAACATCCTTGAGGCGCGAGAAATAGCAAACATGAATCATAATTTTATTTTTATTAAAAAAAAAGTAAAGCAATAGATCGATGGAAACGCAATTGCACATTTGCTTATAGCCGATACTCACTGTCCAAGTTTCTGGTGCTGCCTTATTAGGCCGAGTCCAATTCCGTCGATACCTGCGCTAGTCATAATGAATTATAGGAAGCAATTGCACATTTGCTTAGCTTTGCCACACTAAGTAAGTTATTTTCATTGAGGATCTGCTGATGAATCGGGTGGAAAGAAGGAGAAGACTAACCAGGTAGGAACAGAAGCAGTGGTGAACCGTCACATGGAGCCTTGCTTTGGAGGGGAGAGAACCAGCGAGACGGAGTTTTGTCTTCAGACCTGCTGAAATCCCTAGCCGCCTCGAGGTAGTCCCAGAAGCTCTTAGCGAATGGCTGCTCGTAGTCCACAAGCCTCGGCATTGTAGACTCCTTTGAGCTAAAAGCCGCTACAGAAGCCGTGACTCGGCGTGGCGAAGTCAGGCGTACATCTCCAAGGAAGTGCTTGTGCTTCTCTATGTTACGTAAGCCGACGGCAGAGAGGACGTGAAATCCGGTGGCCGCCATGGGAAAGAAGAATAAGCTAGATAGTAGTAGTTCATTGTGGCGGTGAAGAATTTAAAGGAATATTTTGCGCTTCTTTCCATTTTTCCAGCCGAAATGAAGATTTCATGACTCTTTTAACGGTCTCTCTCCAACTTCTCACTGTCATAGTTCTTGTGCTGTTTTCATTTTCCAACGAGGGGAATGTGTGACGTTTCTTGCTTCTCAGCAGTTAAAGTGCTGGGAATATAATATATATACATGGGCCAAAAGGCCTAATAATAATAACTGAAATTGATCAATAATGGGCTTTTAATTTGACCCACGAATGACTTTTCTATATATCAGGACAAAGAGGCAAACCAAGAATTCGTAGAACTGTTGCGTTTTATCGTACAACGGGCGGAGAAAGAGCAAAAGACTAATGGCGATCCCGGTATCTAAACTCTTGATCTCCGCAATGGCGGTTTTCATGCTTCTCGCAGCTTCTTTTGCGACCACAGAAGAAGTACCTTTCATGCTTGTCCACAAGAAGGCGGATCTTCACAGACTCAAATCTGGCGCCGAACAAGTTCTCGTTTCCATCGACATCTACAACCAAGGATCCTCGTTAGTTTTCTCTTTCTCCTTTCAATTCAACTCTAATATGCATTGATTGATAGTGATCTGTTTTGATTTCTGTTTTGTCTTTTAAATTAATTAGTAGATATGTCAATTCAGAGTAAAACCAAGAATTGAAATGTTTTGATCTGACATCGACTAATCCTAAATACTGCCGCTGACGTTAAAAAATCTCAGGACAGCCTATGATGTGACTCTAACAGACAGTAGCTGGGGTAAAGACACATTCCAAGTTGTTAGTGGAAACACTTCAAGATCATGGGAAAGACTCGATGCGTGAGTTCCAATCCGAATTTGGATTTACTCACTACATAAACCTATATTCACTAATCCGAATTTGGCGTTACTCATTACATAAAACTATATTTACTAATCTGAATATGCCTGCCTGCTGCAGTGGGGGTATTTTATCTCATTCTTTCCAACTTGAGGCCAAGGTTAAGGGAATTGTCTACGGTGCACCTGCTCTTGTTACCTTCCGTATCCCCACCAAGACTACTCTTCAGGTTTTGACATTCTCAAGTCCCTTCCGAGTTATGACTAGTACTTTTGTACTCATCTCCAACTTTTTCTGCCATTCATACTCTTCCCCCTCACACCCATTTTACAACTGGCTAATCTGACTAAGCTCTATGACCTCTTATTCATCATTCAAAGGACCATTCCTTCCTCGTTTAG
This sequence comes from Lepidium campestre, assembly GCA_009757365.2. Classification (NCBI taxonomy): domain Eukaryota; kingdom Viridiplantae; phylum Streptophyta; class Magnoliopsida; order Brassicales; family Brassicaceae; genus Lepidium; species Lepidium campestre. The sequence continues at coordinate 23,221 of WJSH01006167.1, forward strand.
TTAACATCGAGCTCGTATAATTGTGTTTCTTGTAGGAAGCCTACTCAACTCCAATTCTACCTCTAGACATCTTTGCTGAAAGACCTCCGACCGATAAACTTGACTTGGTAAAAGTTGTTTCCAGACAATGTTTCTCTTTATCATTTCCTTTATCTTATTCTGAGTTTCTAACTTACCTTATTGGTCTCTTGCCTTGTTTTATGGATGTTCCTCTCACTACTGCCAAAAAAATCTTTAGGCTAAGGTAACATGATGTCTAATTGACTTGTATTAAAAAAATACAATAAAAACATCAAATGTCAAAGCTCTCAGACTTACCTGTGAACTCGTCTACCTTGTCTTGATCGTGTCACAGAGGTTGGTGGGTAGATACGGATCACTTGTTTCGGTGATCTCGTTTGTGGTTCTGTTCATTTACTTGATAGCTACACCGTCAAAGACCAATGCAGCCAAGGCAAGCAACAAGAAGAAAAGGTAAGTAAGTTAAGGCTTATGCAGCCGAGAGGATGATTTGGTTGGGTGGTGCTGTGCATGGCAGTTATAACACTGTTTCCAAACTTGTAAGATTATACAACACTTTAGTGTTTTTAAAACGCCGAGGACCGTTTCAGAGTTCTTCAGTTTTGCACCTACTTCCAATTGTTTTAGAAACAAAGTCATTCGTGGGGCCCTATATGATTTAGAAAGAGCATGACTGATTTTTTTTGAGTAATAAATTTTGATTAGGCGGACATATTTTATCGAATGTGAAACGTTGAATCGTATTTTCACTAACATAGAGTTGTATTAATTATGGAGATGTGATATTTCTCTGATCTTTAATACTAGGTGAGTAAACGCTCAAAATCTTGATAAAAATTCGTAGAAATGGCAAGAAATAGAAAGAAAACAAAAAGTGTAGTAAGCATGTATGGCCCATAAAACATTCTCCTGATTTCAGGAACACAAAATTGATTTCCTTTTGCACTGATCAACTTAGATTCAGGCTGAGTTACTCAGATCTTTTCATCATTGTCCGGTTATCTGTTTTTTTTTTTAATAAGAAAAATTGCTACCGTAAGAGACTCTGTTGGTCATCATTGTTTAGGCCTTTACTTCAGCAGGAGCGATGGGAGCTACTGGAGCAACACCACCAGTGGTTGGCCTGAAAGAAAAGAGAGATTCATTAGCGGTAGAGAAGAGAACTTCTGAAACGGAAAAGGTGCAAAAAAAAAAGGCACTTACAGGCCAACAAAGACTTTGAAAGCATCATAAATACCCCACTGAGCTCCTGTCAATGTCCCTATCATCACAATTCGTAGAGGCAACCCTCTTGTAAATAGACCCAACAGCCCTATCTTCTTTATCGCCTGTTGAAAGGTTCACATCACAAGATCGGTTCACTACTAGGTAATATCACATGTTGCATTGCATTTAGATATAGAAACAAGAACAAAGAGAGTTACATCTCCAACGGTAGCTCCTCTAGCGTTGTTGAGGAAGGACACTAAATTGTCAGCAGGATGAGAGACGATAGCACAGAACACGCCAGCAAAGTAACCTCCTGCGAAACTCACCCCAAGTTGTAGACCCTTGCTGCACTGGTCCTTTGGCCTCGGGATTGCATACTTGTAGATCATCTCCACAATGGTCTCAAAAGAAGCAAACTTCATCATTGTGTCTGTTACAAAGTTGGACTTCATTATCACATTTTGAAACTAAAACAGCCACTAAAGCATTCATGAGCCCAAATCATAACTATGCAATAGTTGCAAAGCTGACGCCACAACTTACAAGGAATCTGACGTCCCCAGAGTGGTCCAATTCCCTTATACAGTCTGGCAAGGAAAACAAAAAGGAATCAGGCACACAGCGGCTTGACTTAACCGAATGAAAATGTGTATGGGAACTCAAAAGTTTACCCTCCAACACCTTCAGACTTGACAAACTTGGGAAATCCGTCAGACATTCCCTTGGCAAACCCAGGCTGTGTCTGAACACGGACCTTCACAGCCTCAAACGGGCAAAGGGCAACATCTGCAATAATCTCAGCAGAAGCAGAACCAGCAAGGTAGATGAGGGTTTTGTATTTGGCAGTGTACTCAGGTCCAGCAAGATCAGAATAGTACTTCTTAAAAAATTCGTAGAAACCAAACTTGCAGGCACCCTGAGCACTGTAACCCAACAAAGTAGGGACCCAACCCATCCACGAAAGAAGCCCCTGGCTCCTTGCTCTTTCAGCAAAACTCCAAATCCAGAAGAAATGCTCTTGTACTTGGCAGGTTCAATCTGAAGGAGGAAGAATATGAATTATTATGACTTGGCTTTGAGTAATGTAGTTCCCAGAATGCGCATGCAAAGAAACAGACGAAATTGGCAAAAGTAGATTAAAAAGTAAAGCGTATGATTCCTACTTCTCAGAAGACGATATCCACGCGTAGTGCACCAATACATACATCATATCTGACAATATACTATTAGGAAACCAAAATTCTAGAGAAGAGATAAGTCAGAAAACGGGAATGTATATGAGAAAGCAGCATAACAAGACTAGATAGAGCAAATATGTTACGGAGATTGTGAACTTGAGGCCTAAAAAACAAGAACAAAAGTGTTGTTGGAAAGAAGATGTGAAGAAGATGTGAAGAAGGAGCGATGATACCTGCATATTGCACTTGACAAGATCGAGAGGAGTAACGGCCATGTGAGTGAGACCACAGCTGAGGATACCACCGAAGGTACAGGCGGCGTAAAAAGCCGGGGAGTACATCTCGATCCCCTTTCCGGGCTCAGTGGGGGATGCGATGAGAAAATTCTTCGGAGGCGAAGAAGGAGATTTGTCGAGATTGAGCAAGCGATGATCGAGAAGAGAAGAGCTGGGGGAGGAAGAAGAGGAGTAGAGGAAGCTAGGGATAAAGGAATGCCTTGGAGACTCCATGGCCGATGAAAATGAAAAGAGATAGAGAGTGTGTGGCTATGGCCGATGCAAGCAAAGAGTGAGTAGTGAGTAGTGAGTAGTGAGTAGTGAGTAGTGAGAAAGATGCTTGGAAAGCCTCGTAATAAAGGTACTAATTGGGAACGTTCATATTATAAAGGAGGAAGGTAACGAGGCATATTCTTTTGACTATTCTCACATGAAATTAAGGCCCATGGGCTTTTTCTTTCTACGACCTATTATGGGCCGGATCCTTTTTTTTTAATTAGGAATTGAGAAGTATATACAGTGGACAATCTTAGCTCTGATGAACCATGCTTTTAACAAACAGTGCCCCCGATATTATACTGTCAAAATGCATCTTCTTCTTCCCGCCCAATTTCATTCAATTATTAATAAGCATTCACTCACTCACTTAGTCTAAAAAATGTTGACAATATATGATGCCACGTGTTAGGCAGTTTGCAAATGTGAAATTCTTTACATGGATACAAAAATAATTAATAAATCAAGATTTTGCCTATGAGTAGGTGGCCACGTTTTTTCGATTTACCATTTTCGAACACCCTCTCAACCTCCTAAGGGTTCAGTAATCTAATTCTCACGTTTTCCCAAAAAAAGAAACTTGGGTTAAAACTACTTGTATATATGTGCTAAACCAACGCTTTTGAATTATTAAGCAGATTCTTGTGTTCAAAATAATACTAGTGAAGTCGAATGATCGTTCGCTTCTTTTCTCTCCCCCTATAAACATCCGAGACTGAGATCATCCATAGCCATCTCGTCTTCTTCAGCTTCATTTTGGTGCCTTGACTCATAATTCTCCTCTTCCCACAGACCAACCGAAAGCCCTTCCTAAGTAACTGGTATATATATATATTACTTCTCACTAGACAGACAGATGCTGGTTTTCTTAAATAAAATTTGTTCATTCATTTGGCCTTGACTTCTTCAAACAAACTATTCCTCTGCTTGTCATTGTATTTTCTTTCAAATGGATCCCATCGACGGAGAATGAATTTCTTAATCTTGGATATCGTATGTTGCAGGTTTTCCCACTGAACTACCATACTCTATCATTTTGTTCAAATCATACCACTCAGTCTCTGAGTTGTAGTAAGCTTCACAATGGCGGCTTCAATGCAGTTCTGTGGAGTTAAAACACCAGAACTCGCCTTAACCTCAAAAAGGATTGAGTTTGGCTCAAAGGGGCTGAGTTTCTCAGCTCTCGTTTCCTCTGCTCCTGTAATCTCTAGAAACCTGCATCATTCATGTAGGAACGTCACTCTGAGGGTTACTTGTGAGGCTGGAAGGGTGGAGCTGCTAGAGAGAAAAGAGTATGAGAATTTCAAGTTAAACAGAAGTGAGCAAAAGTTAACTTGTGTAATGAAATTCGGTGGCTCATCAGTGGCATCAGCAGAAAGGATGAAACAAGTTGCCAAACTCATACTCAGCTTCCCAGATGAAAAGCCTGTTATTGTGCTATCAGCTATGGCAAAGACCACCAATAAGCTTTTGATGGTAAACAAAAACTGAAACTCTTTTTTACATTTTCGTTTGCTTCTTCTCTGCAAATAAAAATCGAGTTGTGGCTTTCATTAGGCTGGAGAGAAGGCTGTTCGCTGCGGTATCACTAACGTCGACACTATTGAAGAGTTGAGCTATATAAAGGAATTACATATAAGGTTAAAGAAAACAAACATATATGTCTATTAATTTTTCAGGTTTTGTGAGCTCAAATATTTGCTTTATTCATTTCTCATTATGGAAAATTTAAATTCTCTTTATGTCCAGGACTGCTCATGAGCTTGGAGTAGAAACAGCAGTTATAGCAAGTAATTAACTTATATATATATATATATATATTTTTTCTCTTTATAAGTGAATAGTTGAGTTTTGATTTGCTTGCTTTGTTGAATGTTTAATTCTGAATCTGGCCTTATGTATACGTGCGTAGAACACCTAGAAGGACTAGAACAGCTTCTGAGAGGCATTGCAATGATGAAAGAGTTAACTTTACGTACAAGAGACTACTTGGTTTCATTTGGAGAATGCATGTCCACAAGGCTATTTACTGCGTACCTGAACAAAATTGGGCACAAAGCAAGACAGGTATATATGTTACTTTTATGTTAGCATATATACAACCTTGAATCTTATGGATTCATTCATGACTTGATTGAATATTTGCTTTGGCAGTATGATGCATTTGAGATGGGAATAATCACCACAGATGACTTTACTAATGCTGATATCCTTGAGGCAACTTACCCGGCGGTTTCAAAAAAGCTATTTGGTGATTGGAGCAAGGAAAATGCTATCCCCGTTGTGACAGGCTTCCTAGGAAAGGTATATAAAAAAAAATTGAGTTGGAATACATATTTTAAGATGAAAAAGAAACACTCTTAAATTAAAATTTGCAGGGATGGAGATCTTGTGCTGTAACCACGCTTGGTAGGGGAGGTAGTGATTTGACTGCAACAACAATCGGGAAAGCTTTAGGTTTGCGGGAGATCCAGGTCCTTATTAATATCAGATTCTTTTATATTAATGTATATGGAATGAATTTTTGTAAAACAT
>WJSH01006187.1:0-32524 GCA_009757365.2 Lepidium campestre
GGTGGACGGTTTGATAACAGAAGAGGTAGAAGCCGTAGCAGGAGTCCGGATTTGGTTCGGCCACGGCGCAGTAGCTATAGCAGGAGCCGAAGCCGGAGCTATAGTCGTAGCCGAAGTAGGAGCTGGTCACGCTCAAGGAGTCGTAGCCCTAGGCATAGCCGTGACCGTAGTGGTCATAACCGGAGCAGAAGTTATAGCCGTAGTCCTAGTCCGGCTTATGAAAGACGGGATAGACGGCCGCGTGTTTCTGGTTTTGATATTAAACCACCGGCTGAGTCTATTGTGAACCCAGACATGAACACGGCAGCAGCTCTTGAGACCGTGGCCCCTGCGCAAGGGAATGGGGTTGTCGAGACGAAGGTAGACGTGGCTTTAGTACGGTCGGTGGTTGATGAACCTTAAAAAATGAACACAGAATATGATCTAAAGCTCTCACTACGGAGAAATCACAATTCATCCCATAAATTTTGGTTATTGAATGATCCACCAAATCAGACAGCTGATACAGTCTTCTGAAAATTGTTGGCTGGAGTTTCATAATTTTTATTTTATTTTTTATGGAGAGTTAATTTGTAATGTATTGAGAGTTCTTATCGTTTATATAACACATTCGACCACTTTTAGAAAAAGTATATCTGGATTGGAAAGTAGAAATGGTGAACAAAATAATCAACAATGCACGAACAATTAGTTGTTTGATTTGGAGACTAATCTATTCGCTTTTTTTGCCAACCTCTCTTGTCTTCTTGGTATAGTTCTTTGAATGGAAGTTGGAAAAGAGAGCCAAAAGAGAAGCATTAAACGCAGCGTTGAAACACCATCCCCAAATCCCTGAGCAACCCGACCCGAATATATGTTCTCGGAGCATCCAACCAGATAATCCGAAACTGAAAACAAACTGCACAATCTGACAATCCGTCACCAATCTCTTCCACTTAGGCCTTGATCCGACGGCGCAGAGGAAATAGTAACCGTACATGATAACGTGGACCGTCGAATTTGTCACGAGCGCGATCGGAAACATCGATTGACGAGTTCGGAGCCAGAGGTAGCACATGACCACAACCGTCGCGTGATGGTACACGTGGAGGAACGAGAGCCGTTGCATTGATTTGCCGAGTAAGATGAGGACTGTGTCTCCGAACTCTAGGATCTTCGAGAGGTAGAAGACTTGAGCCCAGAAGAATAGCGGTCCGTTAGGTTTCACGTCGACAGGGAAACAAATCGCGTGAAGGAAACGCGCCGACGTCTGAGATGAGGTTATGGAGAGAGTGCAACCGACGGCCATAATTAGAGAGAGGAGACAGAGGATTAGACTGTGGACGGCTGTGATTGGTTTGAGAATGCGAGGACCGAGTGAGGGAATTGAATTGATGGCGAATCGGAGAATCAATGTGGCGGAGAGGTAAACGCAGACAGCGACGGAGACGAAGAATAGAGTGGAGCCTATGGTTTGACCATCGATCCAAGTGAAGTTGGCGATATAGGGGTGGTTTACAAGCCAGTAGGTTAGGGTTGAGGAAATTGATGCCATAGTGTGAATCCCAGGCACCTCCGCTTGCCGACGGTGGATCGCCGGAGTTGAAGGTTGAAGATAAGGTAGAGGGAGAGAGAGATAAGAAGGTTGATGACCCAATGGGCTTATATAATAGTTAAACTAAAGTGGGCCTCAAGAAATCAAATCTTTTCAAATCCATTATTGAGAACCGTGTCTGTCGGGATTGCATCGTTACTTGAATATAAATTCAAAGTCGTCAAAGGGGCAAAATTGTACTTCCCTGGTAATGCCTGCCTAATCGATAGTTTAATTTCGGTAAACAAAAAAGGAAATGTTTGAGTAACGGACATATAATACAGCTGTGGACTGTGGTAGTGTCTGAAAAAAATGGAATTGTTGACTGATTGCTTATATGTGATTAGGATACCGCGGCACAAGTAGAAATGAGATATTTGTTCGGAAAAATTCGTCCAAATAGATGTTAAAAACCAGTAAATCGTCATTACTCTTTGGACCAGATGATTAAAAGATCCCATATCTTTGAGGTTCCGAGAAAATGTATGACTGAAAAGGTAAGTGAGAAATAAAATAGACATTTAAAGGCAGGAAGTGTACAAACCAATCACGAGCACTGTGGGAAACCAGAGTCAGAGACACAGAGACAGACATTTCTCTCCTCTCATCAGATCTCACTACACATCACACTCACATTTCTTTCTTTTTTCTTTGACAATTCTCTCTTTTCTTTTCCTTCTCAAAAACATATTTACTCTGGTGAAAATAGACTGATAAAAATTCTCTCACGGCTCTTGAATAGAGAGGTCAAGCGTCGAGCTTCATACTTGCTTCTTCTTCTTTTTCTGTCTTAGAAAGCTGCCTTCTTTTAGACATTTTTAAGCTGCGTTGTCTCTGGTATGTCTTTTTCTTATTTCTCTCTTTCTCAGTCATTCTTGACTCTCATGTCTTTTACTCCTGTATTTCGCTTTTGTGTATTCCTCGCCAGCTTTTGATTTTTCTCTGAGCTTTCGTTCAAAAGTGTGTTGTAAAGTTCTCTCCTTTTTGCCAGTTACCAATCATCAAATCTAAAGAATTTCTTTTTAAAGACTCCCTTTCCTCCGGCAATTAGGGCTTTGAAAACATTTCTTTGGCTTCTCTCTTTTGAATTTCTGTTAATATTCGTATTTGGATCTGAGTTGCATAGTATTAAAATGGTATCACGTCAATAAAAGTTGCTAAATCACATGTTCTTTTTGATTGGTTACAAATTAAAACCAGCTTTAGCTACTGAAAGTATTGAATCTGTGTCATTCAAGTTGGGTTAGATCTCCAGTCTCGGTTAATAGATATTTTGTCTTTAACCATTTATCATAATCCTGTTCCAAGTTTCCTGGGTTTTGTGTTTTTAACAGAATCAAGTGTTGTTTTGTAAGAAACTGTCAAGTTGAAAACTTGAACAGACCAAATCTACATGGACGAAGCAGAGAGCTTTGTCCCGTTTCAGGGCATAAAGAAAGATGTCAAAGGGAGACTCAAATGCTACAAGCAAGATTGGTTCAGTGGTCTCAGAGCTGGATTTAGGTTAATTCTCTTTATTTTACTATTTTCAAGAAGCGTTAATGCTTGAGCTTTCATAAACTTAATTTATGCAATCATTCTAGGATTCTGGCACCAACAACTTACATATTCTTTGCATCCGCGATTCCGGTAATTACATTTGGAGAACAATTGGAAAGAGATACTGGTATCATGTTGACATTTTTTGTCCCCTATTCATATATTCTATCTTTCATTTGAATGAGAGTTACAGAAAACTGACTATAAACTTGTGTTTTGCTTCTTTTGCGACTTGGCAAGATGGGAAGATTACTGCAGTTCAAACCTTAGTTTCGACAGCATTGTGTGGAGTGATACACTCCATTATAGGAGGCCAGCCATTGTTGATTCTTGGTGTTGCAGAGCCTACTGTTATAATGTACACCTTCATGTTCAATTTTGCTAAAAGCAGATCGAATTTGGGGTCTAATCTTTTTCTTGCATGGACCGGATGGTAAACTCAAATTTTCTTTTCAAGAATTTTTGAAGTCTCAGATCTTTATGACAGAGGCATTTTCTTTTGTTTTATTCTTTTCTTTTCATTAATGATTTCTTGTGAAGGGTTTGCTTGTGGACGGGGCTGTTGTTGTTCTTGTTAGCTGTATTAGGCGCTTGCTCCTTCATCAGTCGTTTCACTCGACTTGCTGGGGAACTATTTGGTATTCTAATCGCCATGCTTTTCATGCAAGAAGCCATTAGAGTGAGTAAAAGAGCTTCATATATTCAGTTACAATCACAACTTATACTAGCATTTGCATTCCTTGATGTTGAAACCGTACATTTTCAGGGCATTGTGGATGAGTTTGGTGTCCCCGGAAGAACAAATCCAAGATCAACTCAGTTTCAACCTGCTTGGGTTTTTGCAAATGGAATGTTCAGTTTGGTTCTGTCTTTTGGACTTATGTATACTGCACTGAAAAGCCGAAAAGCAAGGTCTTGGAGATTTGGTGCTGGTAAGAAACCTTAGTGTTCATACTAACTGTGAATGAAAAACGAAACATATTGTTGATTATATATTTCTCCAAGAAAGAACCTCAGGAACATTGCTATCCTTGTGAACGCAGGATGGTTACGTGGGTTTATAGCAGATTATGGTGTCCCAGTGATGGTGGTTGTGTGGACTTGCATATCATACATACCTTGGAAAAGTGTTCCTCAAGGGATACCAAGACGTCTCGTTAGTCCTAATCCATGGTCTCCTGGTGCATATCAGAATTGGACTGTCATTAAGGCATTATTCACATGCTTTCAATTTGTTATTCTCTTTACTATTAATGATTTATGTTGATATTCATCAAAGCTCATGATCAATAAACTGCAGGAGATGGTAGACGTGCCTGTGCTTTACATTCTTTTAGCATTTGTTCCAGCGTCGATGATTGCGGTTCTTTACTATTTTGACCATAGTGTAGCTTCGCAGCTCGCACAGCAGGAAGATTTTAATCTGAGAAAGCCTCCTGCATACCATTATGATCTGTTTCTTCTAGGTTTCTTGGTAAGATGATTTGTTTTTCTGGACTGATTGATTGACTTTACCATTTTACAAACTATGAAACGTTGGAACTTTTCTTCTGTAGACAATTCTTTGTGGTCTCCTCGGGATTCCTCCATCCAATGGTGTCATCCCACAATCTCCAATGCACACAAAAAGCTTGGCGACACTGAATCACCAGGTTTGATCATCTTACTGTGTTTTATGTAGGCCTTCAATTGCATTTGTCAAAAGGAGTTTAAAACCCGTTGATGTGCAGTTACTTCGAAACAAACTAGTGGCAGCTGCGCGTAAATGCATCAAAAACAATGCAACAGTAGGAGAAGTCTATGAAAGCATGGAAGAAGCTTACCAACAAATGCAGAGCCCACTAATACACCAAGAACCTTCTCGGGTATGTTAGGATCATTTATATTAGTTTATAAGTTGACTTTTAAGTCAATCCTGATCAAGCACCAGGTATTATCAGATTCAGGGACTCAAACAGTCACATATTCAAAAGGCTTCAGACTTGGGAAATGCAGATAAACTGGTCGATGAAACAGTTTTCGATGTAGAGACTGAAGTTGAGAATATATTGCCAGTGGAAGTAAAAGAACAAAGAGTGAGCAACTTTTTTCAAGCTATGATGGTAGCTGGATGTGTTGCAGCAATGCCTTTAATCAAAAGAATCCCAAGCTCGGTTCTTTGGGGTTACTTCGCTTACATGGGAATCGAAAGCCTCCCAGGGAATCAATTCTGGGAAAGGATCGTGCTTCTCTTTACTGCCCCAAGTAGGAGATTCAAGTAAAAGATCAAACTTTCTTCATCAATCAGAGTGTTTATTTTTTTTTAATTGTCTGCATTGTCATAATCTCTGAAATTTGGTCTTTTTGATACAGAGTTCTTGAGGATAATCATGCGTTGTTCGTTGAAACGGTTCCGTTTAAGACAATGGCGATGTTTACTTTGTTTCAAACGGCGTACTTGCTGGTCTGCTTTGGGATCACGTGGGTTCCGGTGGCCGGAGTTTTGTTTCCGTTGATGATAATGTTTCTTGTTCCGGTTAGGCAATACGTGTTGCCTAATTTCTTCAAAGGAGCTCATCTTCGAGACTTAGATGCTGCAGAGTATGAAGAAGCACCTGCTATCTTATCGTTCGACCTCAAACCGGTAATCAACTCTCTTCTTCTTTCTCTATATAAAGGAAAGTGTACTGCTTTATCAAAAATTTGATCAACTTAGATCTTTTCCTCAGTTGAGCAGATCAATGTTAGGGTTTTCTTCGTCTTCTCTACAATATTTAAGGGATCTTCTTCGTCTGTGCAGGAAGGTGAAGTGAGCCGTGCGACATCGTTTGCAGACAGTGGAGAAGTGATGGACGGAATGTTCACGAGAAGCAGAGGAGAGATAAGAAAAGTGAGCAGCTTAAAGCTCGGCGGGGGAAGTGGATCAGCTGTAAGTTCACCATCGGGAAGAATGGAGTTGATGAGACGGGTTGTGAGTTTTCAGAACCCAAGAGTTTCGGAGAAAGTGTATATTCGAAGCTTAAGTGATTTCAGAGGAGGTGGAGGAGGAGAAGTTAGTAGCCCGAGGATGTCCGTCGGAAGAGCTCCGCTCAGTCCAAGATTCACAACCGGAGGAGGAGAACAGAGACTTTCTAATTTAGGAAAGTCTGTTTAGTTATCGTTATTTCATTTTTGTCTGTCTCTGTTATCTTGGTAAGTTGGGCTTTAAATGTATTGTGAAATAAATTTGGGCTTCAAATGTAGTGTGAAATGAATTTGGGCTTAAAATGTAATGTGAAATGAGTTTGGGCTTCAAATGTAAATTGTAAACTGTGGGACAAGACTAAAAAAGTCAATGCTATATTTAAATTGGCGAGATCGTGAGTTCGAAGAGAAGCAATGCAAATAAAATCGGAAAAAATATCAATTTAATACTGCACTTACCCCAAATAGTTGATTTAACATCAAATTTTAGATATAATTGATTAAACATTTAATTTATTGTTGACTTCTGAAAAAACTTTTAATTTTGCGTTGACTCTGGCAAATTGAACTTGTTGTTAATCCTAAATCAAAATTGTCTCTGAAATCAAAAGTCAAATCGATTTTAGAAGTTAGGTTCAGTTCTTATCTTGAAAGAAATCAAGCTTATTCTTGAAAGAAAAGAGAACATCAAGATTAGAGTTATTCAAAAAGAAGATAAGAACTGAACCTAAACTTTCAAAATCGATTTGGGTTTTGATTTCAAAGATAATTTTAATTTGGTATCAACTGACAGGTTCAATTAACGATAACTACAGTGTTAAATTCACATTTTTTCCAAATAAAATATAATCGAAATCGTTTCGTTGCTAATAAAACGGCATCACGCTACTAATGGCTTATTAGAGAGAAGATCCTCTGCTTCAAGTATGACAACTCCAATGCCCTTCGCCTCTCTGAGTTTTGGAACTGCAATTGACTGATCTTGGATCTCTCATGGTTTCTTTACTTGAAGAATCACACCAGAAATCGAAATAAAACGGGTAATATTAGCATAAAGACATTTTTTCAGCTCTTGAAACAGTGACTTAGGTGTTTCAGAAACTCTCTTTTAAGCTAATGCTACAGTATTTGTAGAAAACAATTTGCCATGATCTTGTTCTGGGTCTACTTGTATCCATCCAAGACTGCTCTTTTCTGAACCAATTCGGTTTTTAATTTTATTCTTTTAATTGCTTAATGTCTCGAGTTAGTTGAACTATTGTCTGAATTCTTCTTTGTTTAATTATGATATTTCCCTTCAAAGCCTTAGGATTCGGATTATGCTAACTCTAATTCGGAATCTGGGTTTTTCCTCAGGTGACTAACGATGCAAATCATGCCAGTGGTGATAATCAAATGTGGTTTGACTTCAGTCAGAATGAGGAATTGGTCGGTGGGAATCTTCATCATGAGTCTTACATTGATCTTCATCATCCTTTATGAACAATCTGATCACAAACTTTTGACGAATCACACTGTTGATGAGTCTAGTATAGAAGGAGAGAATGTTCATGAACCAGCAAAGAACCCACATTTTATGACTCTGGAAGATCTTGATTATCTATTTTCCAACAACAGCTTTCCCGTACAAGATGAAGAAGAGTCAAATGGATTGCTTGTTTGGTCTCAAATGCGTCCATTTCTCGAAAGGCCGGATGCTTTGCCAGAAACTGCTCAAGGGGTTGAAGAAGCTACATTGGCAATGAAAGAATTGGAATTTCTGATCAATAAAGAGAACAAAGCTTCTTCTCCTTCTATTGTCTCTAAGGAAAGTAGAAGAAAATGTCAGGACTTTGTCACTGCTTTTGATTGGGATCTGTCTGGTTCAAGGCCTGTACTTGAGCTTCCTTGTGGTTTAAGTGAAGATTCTACAATAACTTTGGTTGGTACTCCTGATGAAGATTCTAGAAGCTTCCAGATTCAGCTCGTTGGCTCTGGATTATTAGGAGAAACCCGTCGTCCAATAATCTTAAATTACAATGTAAATTTTTCAGAGCCAGCCGTAGTGCAGAGTACATGGACAGAAAAGCTAGGTTGGGGTAACGAAGTGCGATGCCCCCGTCATGGATCATTCATAAATCAAATAGGTAACAAAACTCTGGCCTTCACACATGTTTGCTCTATTATGCCATCTTGAAGGATTGTTGAACAGTCTCTTGGAAACCAATGTAGTTGATGAACTTCCTCTCTGCAACGAACATAGAGGTAGAATCACTCAGGAGGAGAATTCCAACGGTGATGCAATGGCAGATTTTTCTCTTTCAAATGCTGATTTTCCATTTCTCAAAGGGAGTCCCTTCACTGCCACATTGTGGTTTGGCTTGGAGGGTTTTCATATGACTGTAAATGGGCAGCACGAGACTTCATTTGCTTACAGGGAGGTAAGGGATGACTATGCTAAGCTAGTTTTGAGGTTATTGCTTTTTATAAAACTGACATATCTAATTCACAGAAGCTCGAGCCATGGTTAGTCAGTGCTGTCAAAGTCTCAGGTGATCTGAAAATGTTATCTGCCTTAGCCACAAGACTGCCCATTCCCGATGACCATGCTTCTTTAGCCATAGAAGAGAAACTTAAAGCTCCATCTCTTTCTAAAACAAGAATAACATTGTTGGTTGGAGTTTTCTCTACTGGGAATAATTTTAAGCGACGTATGGCATTGAGAAGATCTTGGATGCAGTATGGGGCAGTAAGATCTGGCAAAGTGGCTGTTCGATTTCTTATTGGGTTTGTAAGTACTTCTGCAAGTTAAGATTTCTCCTTGGACGTATATATCCCTTAGCAATAACTTGACGTTTTTGGTCAGCACACCAATGAACAAGTAAATTTAGAGATGTGGAGAGAAGCTAAGGCATATGGAGATATTCAGTTTATGCCTTTTGTTGACTACTATGGTCTACTTAGCTTGAAAACAGTTGCGCTTTGCGTTCTTGGGGTAAGCTGTTAACACAAAACATCGAAACTATGAGAATCACTTCTTGTCTTGTCTCAGTAAATCCCCCTCTGAATTTTCCCCATATTTGATCCAGACCAAAGTCATCCCAGCAAAATATATAATGAAGACGGATGATGATGCATTTGTTCGGATCGATGAACTGCTATCGAGTCTAAAAGAAAAACCGTCTAGGGCCCTTTTGTATGGTTTAATATCATTTGATTCATCGCCAGACCACGAACAAGGAAGCAAATGGTACATCAATAAAAAGGTAATTTCACAATAATTCTCACATCTTTTTGCTATATCTTCTTAGTGACACATACAGCTTTGTTCTTGTAAAGGAATGGTCTCTAGAGTCGTATCCTCCATGGGCACATGGCCCTGGCTACATCATCTCTCATGATATCGCAAAATTTGTGGTGAAGGGTCACCGTCAAAGAGATCTTAGAGTGAGTTTTGTATCTTTATCATAGAGTTAAAATAATCCAAGATCATAAACTGAAGCTGTTCTTATGTTATTTGTTAAAAGCTTTTCAAGCTGGAAGATGTGGCGATGGGGATATGGATTCAACAATACAACCAGACAGTAGAAAGAGTGAAGTACATCAATGACAATAGGTTTCACAACAGTGAGTGTAAATCAAATTACATTCTTGTTCATTACCAAACACCTAGGTTAATTTTGTGTCTCTGGGAAAAGCTGCAAAAGGAGAACCAATCTATTTGTTGCGAATAGATCTCTCAATCTTGTTGCTTTTGGCAAAGGTCAAATCTTTTGTAATTATTCATGTTCTGCATAAAATGCAGGCATGCAGCATATAACTGAATGGAGTGTTTTTTCCTTTTTCTTTTCTACTTGTATAGATTAAGGAACAAAACCAAACCAACCAAAAATAATAATTTTACGGTTAACATGGATTTTGGTTCGGTTATATGTAACCGGTATATACCATATTTAACCACAACTAGTATCAAAGGAATTATCCGTAACAGAGTGACAGTGAGGTGTGAAGGAAGAAGACGATGGCGTCAATGTCTCTCTCGTTTTCATCTTCTCTATGTTCGTCTCGACTTCCCCAAGGAAAGCGTAGGACTTGTCACAGAGATGCAAGCTTCGTACGATGCGTTTTGGCTGCTTCTAAATCTTCGCCGGGAAGTGCTACGAAGAAAAGACTTTGGAAAGATGGCGAATTTCCCGGAATCACGGAGCCGGCTAATCCGAGAAGAACTCCGATAAAGAATGTGAAGAAAAAACTTGACAGGAGAGACAAAGCTAAAGGATGGGCTAACACCGTCACTGAAACCTTGTCCGATCTCATCGCCAAAAAGCAGTGGTTACAAGCTCTCGAGGTAATTCAGTTTTTTCTCTTCTCGTTTCCAATTCGATGAAATTTTAATTTATCTAAAATTGGAGTGTTTCCTAAGCGTTTAATATGTAGAGCAAAGTGATTTGCTTCAATTGGGTATTTTGTTGATGATCTTAGGTTTTTGATATGTTGAGGGCACAAACATTTTACCAACCAAAGGAAGGAACTTACATGAAGCTGCTTGTTCTTTTGGGTAGATCTGGACAACCAAATCGTGCACAAAAGCTGTTCGACGAAATGCTTGAAGAAGGGCTTGAACCAACTGTTGAACTCTATACTGCTCTTCTCGCGGCTTACACTCGCAACAATCTCATCGACGAGGCTTTTTCAATTCTTGATCTTATGAAAAGCTTGCCCCAATGTCAACCTGATGTTTTCACGTACAGCACTCTACTAAAGGCCTGTGTGGACGCTTCTCAGTTTGACTTGGTCGAGTCGTTATACAAGGAAATGGACGAGCGTTTGATAACCCCAAACACCGTGACCCAGAACATAGTTTTAAGTGGGTATGGTAGGGTCGGAAGGTTTGATCAGATGGAGAAAGTATTATCTGATATGCTTGTGAGTACTGCTTGCAAACCTGATGTGTGGACTATGAATATCATCCTTAGTGTGTTTGGAAACATGGGTAAGATTGACATGATGGAGAGCTGGTACGAAAAGTTCAGGAACTTTGGAATTGAGCCAGAGACTCGAACTTTCAATATTTTGATTGGCTCGTACGGGAAGAAGAGAATGTACGATAAGATGTCTTCTGTCATGGAATACATGAGAAAGCTTGAGTTTCCATGGACAACATCGACCTACAACAATATCATTGAGGCGTTTGCGGATGTTGGTGATGCAAAGAACATGGAGTTGACATTTGATCAGATGCGTAGCGAAGGTATGAAAGCAGACACAAAGACCTTCTGTTGTCTCATAAATGGATATGCCAATGCTGGTCTTTTCCACAAGGTCATAAGTAGTGTTCAGTTGGCTGCAAAATTTGAGATACCCGAGAATACTTCCTTTTACAATGCGGTTATATCAGCGTGTGCTAAAGCGGATGATCTTATAGAGATGGAAAGAGTGTACACAAGAATGAAGGAGAGACAATGCATGTGCGATTCAAGAACATTTGAGATAATGGTCGAGGCATATGAAAAAGAAGGTATGAATGATAAAATCTACTACTTGGAACAAGAGAAGCAAAAGATTATGGATCATGCCGCAGCTACTAAAGAGGAGGAGAATCTACCGGCCGGATGATTGCTAACTGTGAATATCCACAAGGAGAGATCCACGGGGAGAGATCTTTCCCTCCAGACAGTAGAAGTAAGGAGTTTGAGATACACTTGATTGTTCTTGGAGGTATGTGTATAAAGCTTTTTTCTTTTCTTTTAATGTTGAATGTTTTGTTAAACCTCTGAAGCAATCAATCCTACTCTTGATAGTTGATACGCAGAGTTAATATCAATCTCTCCATCATGTACTGAGCATCTCTCTTCCTCCTCTTTCTTTTTCACATGGGCCCAAAATCGTATATTAAGCCCATAACTAAAATGAAGCTAGCCCAGTAAGTCGAAAAGTAAATATTGAATATTGGACTTTGCGGTAACTGTTGGTGGTAGCATCTATCTTCTATAAATTTCTCTCACCTCTCCTCTTTCTCTCTTCCTCTCACCGTTTCTTCACAAACAATCAAAGCGAACGAACCAAATAAAAAATTGATTACATTCTCTGCTCTCTGCAAACAAACAAACAAACAAAAAAGTCACAGATTCGATCGCAAATCTACTATGGGGATTGTTGTCAAGTCTTTCAAGGATCAATTCTCGTCTGGTTTGTCTATTTCTCTCTTTTTTATTCTTTGGAAAATGTGCTCCTGAAGCAAGTTCTTTGTGAATTCTGAGCGCTCTTGATTTTGGGATGCAGATGAACGATTAAAGGAATCGAAGAACATCATTGCTAAATATCCAGATAGAATTCCGGTGAGTTCTTTCTCTTAAAAGAAAAATTCAATGCCGAAGTCATCGATTTGTTTCGTAATGGTTCCGTCTTGAGTTGCCGTGCGCTAGTAGATTTCTTAAGGTTCGAGTGATTAGTCTAATTTTTTTTTATTTTACAAAGATTGTTTTGCCTCGAGTAATTCGAATTTAACGGAATTTTGGTTCAATCTAATAAATTCCGCGCCTTTAGTTGGTCTTGATCTGATCATATTAAGTCAATGTTGGAGACTTGCTCTTGAAAGTTTAGACTTTAGATCTTATGTATCATCAAGTAAGCCAGATTTAAGGATTTAGCTTGTTTGGCTATTGATTGAGAAGACCTTATTCGGATCATCTATTAGTATTCTTTCTCAATCCAAAGATTTTTTGAGTGAATTGTGTCCTTTGTATGTGTTATTGGTCTGATTTCTTCATACAGCATTATGTTGGCAGCTGATAATCTCCATTTATTGAACTATATAGGTGATCATTGAGAAATATTCAAACGCAGATCTCCCAGACATGGACAAGAACAAGTGAGTTGTGATATCAATTTAGGTGTTGGAACAGTGAAAACCTATCCAATTGAATTAATCATATTGGTTTCAATTGCAGATTCTTGGTCCCACGAGACATGACTGTTGGACATTTCATCCATATGTTAAGCAATAGGCTACAGTTAGATCCATCCAAAGCTCTGTTTGTTTTTGTACAGAACACACTTCCTCAAACAGGTAAGAAACATCGGTGTAAAAAGACTTTTCCCAAATTTTCAAACCCCCATTAAGACTTGTCTTTTGATTATGCAGCAAGTCGCATGGACTCTCTGTACAACACTTTCAAGGAAGAAGATGGGTTCATGTACATGTGTTACAGCACCGAGAAAACATTCGGCTAACTTCAAAAAGATTCATTTCGTCTTTTAATAATCGAATCAAAAACTCTCATTCCAAATAATCCATTTGTTTGTGAATAATAATGTCAGCTATTGTTGTTGTAATCGTTGTCGTTAGGTGATACTATTGTTGTACAGAAAAGCTAAAAAAAAAGAAAAAACATTTGACTTTGTAATTCATGTGATTCCAATGGCAATAATAATAAGACCAAGTGATTATTCACACGAAACCCATTTTATTCTTTTATCCTTCCCAAAACAATTTTTTTTTTTTTTAAAGAATATTAAAGATAAAAAATAAAAAATAACATAGTGTCGTGCAAGCACGTTAGTTAGGGAAGATATGGTAAAATGAGGCCTAAGAAAGTTGAATGTCGGTGCAGTAAACGTGTTCTCTACGACTCGGATTGTGTGTCTTCTCTTCTCGATAATGTTTTGCATTGGAACCTCAAACTTGTCTTTGTATATATCCATTCTTTGGTCAATGTTCTCTATCCTATTCTTAATCCAACCAGTTTACACGTATTTTAATTATCCTTTTTATTTATGCTCCATAATTAATGATTCATGTCTTAATGACGCCTTAGCATCATGTTTTTTATATATATACTCCTACATATTTGAACTTAAATATATATATAACTAAAGCTTCATAATATCGGAGCAAAACAAACAAACAAAAAACTCACAAGGACAGTACCAATTGTATGTTGAGTATATCCTTTTTAGAATTTGGATCATAACCTTTTTTACTTTTTGGAATTTTTGTGCACTTGCATTGCATTTCAGTTTTATAGATTCGGATATTCCTAATTAACTGCTACATTTTATATTTTTAAAATTCAATGTCGGCTGATATCTCTTATAATAAAACTAGAATAAGATAATTGATCCAGGACACTAATAATTGAGCTTCCAATATTGTTAGTTAGACTGTTGCACTTTTGTTTAATTTTAAGGAAATAAATTAATAAAGGATAACAAGCAATGCATTTTAAACATATCTTTATAATATATGGTCCTACAATGTGGTGGTTTAATTGTATAAATAATATATTGTGTTATATATCTTTCAACAAACCATATTTTAATCTGATAATGAAATAATTATGACATAACTAATACCAAAAATGGTTCGAAAGCCCAAACTAAAAATGAGTCAAAAGCCTAACAAAAAATGAGTCCAAAGTTAAGAAAATAAAATCGAATTAATTGGCAATGGTGGATATAATTAGGGTGGTCAAGCGGGCCGATAATCTACGGGTCAGACCCAACTAGATCTGTTGTGAGGTGGGTTTGGATAATATTTTTTAGGCTTGTTTAAAAGCGGGTTTTGCGGGTTGATTTACTGCGGACTGTAGGTTAAGTGGGCTGATCCGCTACGGACTACAGGTTAAGCGGGCTGATCCGCTGCGGACTACGGGTTAAGCGGGCTGATCCACTGCAGATTTGCGAGTTCGAAGGTCGGCCCATTTGAACCTTTTTATTTTGTTTTCCTTTTATTTTTTAGATGTTTAGAAAAAAATATGATAGAAATATTAATGAATTTTATTTTAAGGGTTATAAAATATTTTGCAAAAATGAGAATTAGATGTTTATGAATTAAAATATATGTCTATTCTTATCTTATATAAAAATTGATTAGAAAATTTTCACGGTTAAAAACATATTGTAACTTATAAAAATATATTATTTTTTTATTCCTCAATGAAATAAAATATATTAATTATAATTTTATATATAAAATAAGAAAAAGTGTAAAAAATATTAAAAATTAAAATTGTGATTTTGAATGAAATCTTCTTAAATATTATCACATACATAATAAATTAAATTGGTACTTAACCTTTTTATATATTACTTAAAAAATTTTAATATGAACTGTATGAAATCCTAATTAATTTTCAACTTAGGTATACTAATATATAATATACATATTTTATTGTATAACATATATTTATAATATAATTTAATATTTTATGTTGATTTATAAAATAATATAAAAATTCGCGGACTGACCCTTTAACCCGCACGTTTTAGCAGGGTAGACCTGGACATAGTATTTTTAATCTGCGGGCCTAATGGGCCAGCCCACTGCGATCTGAAAAAATTAAAAATCCTCTATGGGCAGCCCGTTTAGACGCGGGTCGGCACGTCTAACACCCTTAGATATAATATATATTAACACCTGAACTAATTAGATTATCCTAAACTATGATAATTGTATTGAATAACTATAAAATATACCATATCTAAATTTCTAAGCAAGCCTACATTATACTCTATTGTGCATCATTTTATCCCCGAACTAACCCTATTCTTTATGTCAAAAGAAGCCAACATTATTTCTTATTTTTGTAATGAAAAAATTAAAATAATTAAAAAATCTATTTTTTCTACATTCTCTTTCATCTCCTGTTCTCAATTCTCTTTTTCTCTTTTCTCTCTCCAACATCCATGTACACACAATTTTTTGGGTTTTTATCTCAAATAACACATTTGTTTTCATCTTTCCTTTGTTTCCTTTTCTCTCTCTCAATTTTAATTAATTTTAAGTTAAGATCAATTCTAGGTTTTTTTACAGATCTCTACATACTTGATTTCTTCTTCTTCTTATTTTTATTAAACTCGAATTTTATGGTTCTTAGAAGCCCAAATTTATCTGTTTATAAATTTTGTTTTGAATTGATTGTTCTTATAGATTTTAGAAATCATTTTTTGTTTGTTTTGTTTTAAAAATAGAGTATGTTTTTGATAGATTTAATTGTATATGTGAAACAAATATACAAAAATTAAAGCAAAAATAGTGGAAAAAACGAAATCATCAAACAACCTCCATATTTGGACTTGCATGTCCGCATAAGCTCTTAGGAAGAAAATGAACACGAATTGATAATCTTAATGTGTGTTATCATATAAAAAATGTGTTAACAGGTAGTAAATATGTTAAATGGAAGATATTTGTTAGTAGATAACAAATGTTTCATATTATGAGTTAACATAGTTGTTAACTACTAATTTAAACTTTATTTGTGTTCATTCCACCTTGAATCTATTGCGTAGGGAACCCTACAACCAAAAGTATTATATGTATTACAGTTTTTAACCTTTAAATATTTATTTATTTGATAACATATAATACTTAACAAATAACTATTACTTTATTTGATAATTATCTAGTTATCAGTTAACTTATCTATTGACTACTAATTTAAACCCTAATATAGTCATTATCAATATTTTAGTTTGCCATGTCGATATTAAGGTGCGACGACGATAACTATTGTTTATCATATAATTTATGAGTTAACGGGTAATTTATTTGTTAGTCTGATAATATATATGTTAACGATTAATAAATTATGAGACAATACATTTAATGTGCGGGTTCCGCTTGTCTCCTTTCTCTCTTCCAGCAGTATGTGGTAATAACTTTTTAGTCATTTTTATTATAAAGTCATAGTTGTTTCTCTAATTTCAATTAATTTATAGTCATTTGATTCATTAGTTTTCATGAATATATTTAATTCATCCATTAAACTATAAACGCCGTTTAATTAAAATTCAATGTGGGCCTTTACAAGTAATACTGAAACTGGGTCGAAAACCCAAACTCCAAGTCTATTTCAGAACTCAAATGAAAATAATTAAGTCATGTGATAACCACCCGTTGCAAAAACAGCGCGTGCTGAAGCGCGTGAGAAGTTTTTCAATTCTACCATTACAAACATTTTGCTTTCACACTCTATATTGCCGTTTTTTATAATAAATTTACCGGACATTTTTTTTATAATAAATCAAATCAATTGACGAATTATCAATTAATTATTACCGTACTTGGATTGGCTTGATGCTTTTTTAAAATTTGGAAAGCATGATCATAATATTCTATTACGATTTTAATCACTGCGAATATATTGTTTGCGAAAGAAAAAAAATGATAAATAACATATTTGATTTGGGCCGAATTCGGCTATAACATATTTGGGCCACATTGGGCTTCTTTCAACAAATGATATCCTAATGGGTTTTCCCGTCTGCTGATCAAAATTTATGATGTTTCGGATAAGAAGGAATCAAAGCATAATGATATCTACTGATGTCTTCAGGTGTTGAGGTATCTCTTCTCTTTGGTTCTGTCTTGATAAGGAATAAGATTTTAGAATATATGTGTTGTTTGACTTCTTTCTTTTTAATCTTTCTTTCTAAGGTATCATCTGATGAAGATGGGCAAAATACAAAAAGCTCTTACTAAGCTTCATGATATGAAAACAAAACAAAAAAAGAATAAAGGTTAGTTCTCTCGTACAATGATTCTACAATCTTTATGAGTCAATGTTGCTGATGTTCTTGTCGGTAAAAGGTTTTGGAAGAAGCAGATGAACTTTGGATGAAGATTCCATTGTGTAAGTGACCCAATATTAGTGGTTTTATTAGTCTATGAGTTGGCTCAAGATGGTTTAATTAGAGTGGGAGCTTCATCAATGAAAGATTTATGATCCATAATCTGTAGAGGTAATTTGCCACGAAAAAGAGAAAATGAAATATATTCCTAAAAGTGAAATAAGCAAAACGTCATGCAAATAAGACAACGATGTTATCGTGCCTTACTCCGCCCAATATTATAATTTTTTAAAAATAATGCATTGTATAGTAGTATTGAAATTTAATATAATAAATAAATAAAGTAAAAAATGATCTCGCCGACATTTGGTAGATGAAGAAAGGAGGGATGTTACGGTCCAAAAGATCCTTTGGGGAATTACACAATCTCTCCAAAAGCTGCTCTCACATGTGGCTCATTCTTGTCCAAGTCAAACCTTCTTCTTCTTTTTTTATTAACTTATTATTATTATTACTCTTAATGCAATTTGCTTTTAATGCTCTCTCATTAGGCTGACTAATTTTTCACTTTTCCACTTTACAAACAACAATTACTTTTTCTTTCTTGCTATGAGGTGACATGGAATTGATACTCCTTAGTTTACTCAAGTACCTCCCAATTTCTCAACCATAACACACACTTTTTGTTTATTTCATTTATTATATGATTTATCTAAATCTTGTTTATTCCTTTTTGATATGGAAATGTCTTTTGGATGCGCTAGATCTTGTAATGCTTCTTTAAGATCATACTGATTTAACTATATGCATATATAATAGATCACTATTTTTTAACTCAAACATGAATATAAAACAAAATGAAGTTTTACCTTCTTAGTTCAAACTATGAAAACATAAACTCAAATGAATAAAACTGAAATTAGGTTTAGTAAAAAGATATGAATAGAATAGAATGGGCTAGTTTACCTACTACACTCTCCTCTGGTTCGTTTGGTTATCAGTTCAATGGACAGTGACTTTGGAATAGATCTGGACCGTTGGTGATCACCCTAATGCTTTTGTGTTGCCGTTGGATTAGTCATGTCATGACCAAACCAATTTGACTTCTTTAAAGGATCTTATTGCTCGTAAATAATATTCTAAGACCACTCACGCGCCTTCTCTAAGCAACTGAACCTCACACGCTTATGGAGCCATGGAAAACTATAAAAAGTCATAACCAAAAAACATGAAAAGTTTTGTCCTACTGACTGTTGAGTAGTGACCAAAATCATCTATCTGTAAGCAAATGTTTTTGATTGGTTCTTCTTATTTTGTTGCACTCAAAATTATTGGCCTCTTATTCGTTCTTCTTGTAATTCACTTTCCATATTACTAATTTGAAATATATATATATTTTGTAATTTTATAAGAAATTGAGTTATGTGGATGGAAACAAACAATATCACATTATATTATATTTTTTGCCCATGCTCATGGGCTAATGGGTCATCATGTTTCATTTATTTTTCTTGAACAATTAAAAAACAATTAGATTTGTCACTTTTTAATATATTTTTCTCCTTTTTAGGTAGTTTTTTTTTTCCAAATACGAAATAAACAGTCATATCCTAATAAATTTTCTAACAACATTTTCAACTGTAAAAAAAATATTTTTAAACCATGAGTAATAGTAGACAATCACAAGTGATGTAAGCAATTTGCAATTTCTTGTAATATATACAAAACTTAACTAAAACAAGATTTAACTTGGCTATATTAAAATCTAGTAATGTATTCATCAATACTAAAATCTAATAATCTAATAATTAACGTCTCTTTCCTATACATGAATCAATAAATAAACAACAAATAAAAATAGATCGATATTTATAGACTCAATGATTTAAAGTGCCACCCAATATAGCATCCTAATAATCGAAATAAGCTTTTCAATTTACCTGAGTTCAAGCTTTATTATTGTATTTTATATCTCTGTAAATTTTCTGTTTATTTTTTTTTTTGCTTTATATATTTTGATATATTTTTCCTAAAATAAAACAAAAGTGGAAGAAACAAAAAAGAAAAAAAAGAGAGAAGAGACTAATAATATGTTTGGCGCGTATATTAACCACCACCGGCAAAACACCCACAAAAAAGGCGAGCACGCATAAAGAAAGATCAAAACTTCCCATCACTTCCAAAAAGAAAATAACTTTGTTAAAATTAAATAAAAAGAAAAATCGAAGCCGAAAATTATATAAAAAAGAATTATTATTTTTTTTTAGTTCAAAAAAGTTTCAGCTTTGAAGCTAGAGATCAAGCGACTGAGAGTGGTGTGGAAGCGAAACTACGATCTGCGTTTTTTCTTTTTCTTTTTCTTTCACTCAGATTTTCAGTACACTCATTCTTTGATCGGAGCTCAACATTCCGACAAAAGCATAAAAGAGTTCTTCTTTACCTGTTTTTCCGGGATTTGTCTCCCTACCGGAGAGGTTAGGGTATAATATGGAGCGGTACGGTCGCGCCGGTGAAGAAGGGTCGCGATCGGATCCATCTCTTGAATGGACCTCTCATGGAGGTGAAACCGGCGTCGAAGGTAATGGTTAATGATTTCCTGCATAATGTCTTGTTAAATGAGCTTAATTTGCGATTAGCCTTGTGAGATTGAAGAATTTTGATTCAGAGGCATGTTTTGTAGCTTCGATGTGGCGGTTAGGGTTGAGTGGTGTTGGCGGAGGAGGAGGAGGAGAATCGTACCCTGAGAGACCCGACGAGCCCGATTGTATTTATTACTTGAGAACCGGCGTTTGCGGGTACGGGTCAAGATGTCGGTTTAATCACCCACGAGATCGTGGAGCGGTAAAAGTTCCCAATTTTTGATTCTCCTTATTCACCAATTTTCAATTTCAGATCAGTTACTGATTCTCATGATCAGATCGTTGAATCAGTAAAGTTAGTTATTGAGCATTGTTCAGTTTAAACCAAATTGCTTGAGAAATTTAGTGGTCTGATTTGATGTTTAGGTTGTTGGAGGTGTGAGAGGAGAAGCTGGAGCTTTACCGGAGAGAATGGGACATCCGGTTTGTCAGGTTTTACTTAATCTGAATCTCTTTTTAATGAAACAATCAAACAATGTTCCGGTTTTGAGCAATGCAGTTTTAATTTTGTCTGCTTTTGTTTAAGAGAAATGTGTGAACTTTAGATTTGTTTTTTAATTTGCTCAGCATTTTATGCGAACGGGAACATGTAAATTTGGTGCCTCATGCAAGTACCATCATCCTAGGCAAGGAGGTGGTTCCGTTACGCCCGTCTCGCTAAGTTACTTGGGATATCCGTTACGCCCGGTTTGTGTTCAAATCTCAAATGGTTCATTTGTGTTTCCACATTGTACTGTATCATCTCTTAAAGCTCTGGTATATTGATTTGCAGGGAGAGAAAGAGTGTTCCTATTACATGAGAACTGGTCAGTGTAAATTTGGTTTAACTTGTAGATTCAACCATCCCGTGCCACTAGCTGTACAGGGCCCACCTCAGCAGCCGCAGCTACAGACTATCTATCCAACACTTCAATCTCAATCTGCCCCTTCGTCTCAACAATATGGGTTAGTTTTAACAAGGCCTTCTCTTATACCTGGTTCATATCTTCAAGGTCATTATGGTCCTCCAATGGTTTTGCCTCCGGGAATGGTTCCACACCCTGGTTGGAATCCTTACCAGGTACTCTATCTTTTCTGAAGCCTTTATCTTGCTTTTTTGGGTTTCTTCATTGCTACTCTTTTCCTAAAAGACTCTTTATCATTTTTGCAGGCTTCTTTAAGTGCAATGCCTTCGCCAGGAACTCAACCGTCTATTGGATCGAGCTCTGTTTATGGATTCACGCCGTTATCTCCTTCAGCAACTGGATATACAGGAACATATCAGTCAGGGCCTTCTTCAAATACCTCAAAAGAATTTCCTCAGCGACCTGATCAACCGGAGTGTCAATACTTCATCAGAACCGGTGACTGTAAATTTGGATCCTCGTGCAGATACCATCATCCGGTAGATGCAGTTACACCAAAAACTGGTGTTCTCCTCAGCTCCATTGGCCTGCCACTTCGTCCCGTAAGTCCTTTTCTTTTTTTGTAGACACAAATTCGATCCAACAAGATAAATATTTGCTAGCCTTGGTATGAGAACACAGTTTGCTATATTGGACAGGGAGTAGCACAATGCACTCACTTTGCTCAACATGGAATCTGCAAGTTTGGACCGGCGTGTAAGTTTGATCACTCAATGAGTTCTTCTCTTAGCTACAGCCCATCTGCATCTTCACTAACCGATATGCCTGTGGCGCCATACCCAATCGGATCATCCTCGCTCAGCGGTTCATCAGCTCCAGTAACCTCAAGCAATGAACCCACCACAGAGGCTGTAAGTGCTGCAATTCCTTCAATGGTCAGTGGCTTGAGCCAGAGGGAGCCAGCTGAGACAAGTGGTGACTCAGCTAGTGCGAGTGGCAGCATAGAAGCTAAGACTTCAAGTTGAGAAAAATATCCCAATTCTTCATGAACTAAGCAACATTAAGAAAAAAGAGAAAAAGAAGATTATTTTTGGGGTCTGAGATTTGATGGAAGCAGGGAGACCAACGCTTCTGTCATTTACCATTTGTCTATATTTAATATATTATCTCATACGGCCATCTCTCTCTTGTTTTTTTTTTTCTCTTGAAAACGATTACGAATAAATGGCCTTATTCCAGCGACATTCGATTCTTGAATATCCTCCATTTTTCATTTCGTCCTCGAGTGTTCTTAAATGTGGAGCAGCATCAAGTCCACCACGGAAGATAGAAGCAGAAACGAGTCTCGATCATTGCTCATTACACGAAGTCACGAACAATGCTTATCTATCTCTTATGTTCCAAGAATAATGCAAACAACGAAACTTATAATCAATTCATTTTCATTAAATTCAAATCGAAATCGAACCAGGACAACATTCAGCAAAGCAGATATGAGTTCATTTGCTAAGTTTTATAATTAGCTTAATTATATATTTAACAATAAAATCTTAACAAATCCGTAAACGCAAAATCTCATCTCATCTCATCGAAAGGTGCTTTCGCTTCTTCGTCGATGAAGGACTCTCGCTTGCCTGTCTTCCTAAAGCTCGTTTTGATGGTGTAGCACTCTAAAAGATTCAAAAACCAGAAGAAAAAAAAGTATTAAGCATCCAAAGGAAATAAAATCAAAAGACTTCAACTTTACATGTTGAATAACAATACTGCACTTTACCTTTGCGAGCTTCTTCTCTTTACGGGCTTGCCTCTCTCTCTCATCAAACTCTTGATTCTCTTTCTCGATCAGTCGAATCAGGGTGTCGCATCTTCTTGCAAGTTCCTGACTCGTGCGGGATTTCACAAACCAGTCAAACCTGAACAAAGGCGATGTCCTGAATGCTGCCTTCAGCTCATCCCAGTTCCCATATCCAAGTTTGTGGATCATGCAGATCTATTTCAACCAACAATAGTTCCCCAACAATCAGACTTCATGATAGAATCAGTGAAATCAAAACAGCGAAAAAGGAAACGATATAATGACAGACCATGAAACGGTCGCACTCTTCATTGTACAGTTTCCCTTTGTTCTGACCATATTGAATCTTGAGTTCCAGCCAAGGGTTCCTGTAGCGATCCAGTTTCTTCCCTATTGCTTTCATAATTTCATCTTTCCTAGAGATTCTTGCTTCTCCTCTCTCAATGTTCTTAATGATTCTATCATAATCTACAATTTAAAAGGGAAAATTAGGGCATGAACTCTATTTTGAGGTAAGATTTACTTAGGCAGATATGTACATATCATTTAGCATCTAAAGGTGTTATATATATACCGTTCAGCTCCTTGTATCGCTCTTTGAATACTTCGGCATATCTTTCAACTTCTTCCTCTGTCTTTCCTTCCATCTCAGAGGCAATGCTCTTGATGTCGTTGCGGCCATACTTCTCACAAGCCCTAAGAAAGGTATTGAAGTCTCGTCTGCTCCATGTTGAGAAACCCTGGAAAGTAACAATACAAATAATTAAATAAAGCCCCGACAAATCAAATGTCTAAGACCACTTTAACATCAAAAGTATTCACTTGCCTCCTCCAATAGTCGCTCCTTCTCTTCTACTTCTTCAGCAGTTAAGGGATCGCCACCTTCTGGTTCTTCAACATCAATTGTGTCTTTCAACTGATTTTTCTGATGAGTTTGCTGAAACCAAAGCGAAGCAAGTTGCTTTTATTAGGCGAAAGAACTCGCTCTTAAGCACAATAAACCGGTGACAAGTGTTTTAATTAGAGAGCCCTACCATAAGATAGCGTACTTCCTTTTCATACAACTCGGTCAGTCTCTGAGTGTTAAAGAACTGGAAATCGTGCCTGCAGGATGGACAAGAATTTAGATTTCTAGTGAAATGTATCATCGACAGGAAAAAGACACTTCAACAATGAGAGTAGAATTTGTTGAGGTACTCACAACTGGGGCATGCGGGGAATTCTAGGCTCTTTAGGTTTAGCTGGAGCACCTTGCCGCAATGTTTGCTTAAAGTATTCGGATTCAGAGTAGCTGAAGATACAGTAAATAAAACCAAAGGGCGCTGTTAGATAAAGTTTACGAAGGCAAGCAAAACAGGACTGCACAATGTATAAGACAGAAGTAACATTTACTTGCGCTTTCTCTCCCGCTTTGGTGGATCATTCCAATTGTCGCTCACTATCTTCTTAAAATCAAGCTTGTTCTCATCCTACAAAACAAAATTTAAAATATATCAATAAATTTATTTTCAGCAATGCAGAGCAAAGCTAGGGTATGACATGAAAGCTTAGACTATGCAAAGAAATATACAAGGGTTACCTTATTGTCATCATCAAAATCATAGAAGTCAGCACCTACAACAAATCAACAATAAATTATCAAAACATTGCAATATTCACACAACGTAATAGGGGAAAAAATAGGTCATGAAACCCTTACTGTCATCCATTTTAAACTGTATCGCATCTTCTGTGAATTTCTTCATCTTGGCATCAAGTTCAGCTGTTGCCTCCTCTCCTTTGGCAATGATTCTATCAATATCCTCGTCTGTGATTGTGCTATCTTTAGAACTGAACACCATCTCAGCACCATATCTTACCATCTGAAGCAACTCATCCTTATTGACAGCTGCAAATTAAAGATATACATACTTTAATTCTGTCAGTTCTGAACCAAAGTAATTCAAGCACGGTAATAAGGACTTACTTTTCTGCTCAGCCAATCTCCCTTGTTGAATAACCAGAGCGTCAAGTGCCAACTTCTTGTAAGCTCTTTCAATCACTTTCTCCTCAATAGCAGACTGTTAAACAACAACCACGGAATAAATCTGAAGTGCCCAAGGTTGTTCTTACTTAAAATACACGGGGAGAAGACCAACCTCAGTGCAGAATCGAAACACTTGAACTTCTTTCTTTTGACCAATTCTATGGGCACGATCCTGAGCTTGCAAATCGACTTGTGGATTCCTGCCAGAATCCACCAGACTCATCAAACGTGAAGAGAATACTATTAAACTACAGTGGACAATGACAAGATACTTACCAATCACTATCATACAGGATCACAACATCTGCGGTAGCAAGATTGATACCAAGCCCTCCAGCTCTAGTAGATAACAAGAAAACAAATTTCTCACTTCC
Organism: Lepidium campestre; assembly: GCA_009757365.2. NCBI lineage: Eukaryota > Viridiplantae > Streptophyta > Magnoliopsida > Brassicales > Brassicaceae > Lepidium > Lepidium campestre. Next base: position 25,288 of record WJSH01006187.1, read on the forward strand.
CGGCTTGTTGTAGGCTTCTATGGAGGCATCTCGTTCGTCACCACCAGTGTTTCCATCAATACGGCAATACAGGTAACCACGATACATTAAATAATCTTCAAGAATATCCAAAAGTCTTGTCATCTGACACAATATAAGGAGAGAAAAGAACAACGCTCAGACTCAAATAGATAAAGGATAAAGAGAAGATTAACTGTAAAAACTATTATCACCAACTGTTCTGCATTGACGTTTACCTGAGAAAATATCAGAACCCTTGAATCACGTTCCTTCAACTTAGGGAGCAATTTATCCAAGAGAACCATCTTACCTAATAATAACAATATACAGATGCTTCATAAAACAATATCCACAGAAATATGAAGGATCTAGTTTGAATGCTAGTCTCACCAGCATTTGTTATAAGGTGATCTCCCGTGGTATATGGGGGACCAGGTTCTGCACCCTGGAAGAGATAAGGGTGATTGCAGCATTTACGCAATTGCATTGCAATGTTCAGCAGACGTTTGCGTTCTCCACCAGCATTAACTGCTTCAAGATCCTTCTGCAGTAAAGCCTTGTAGTATTGCTTTTGCATTTGAGACATGCCAACTTTAAGTATGGTCTCCTTCTTCGGTGGTAAACCTTTCTCAACATCAGACTTTAGTCTTCGTAGAAGAAATGGACGAAGAACCTAAGAAGACGAGGAATATGATTGGCCTACGACTAAGAGAGAAGAAACTTGATAAAAGGAATATATACATCCATACCTTGTGAAGTTGTTGAACAACTTCTTGCTGGTCATTCTCACCAGAAATTTGGAACCATTCATCAAAAGTCTCTGCCGAACTAAAAATCTCAGGCAGAAGAAAATTCAGAAGAGCCCACAGTTCATGGAGATTATTCTGCATATACGAAGAAAATATGAGTATAGCCAACTATACAGCATTGTTTCATAGAGTGCAACAGACTTGTCCAAGAAAAGTTGTTTCGGCATACAAATAAGGCAACTTAAAAAAGAAAACTTTAGTGTCCAAATATTCAAGAATAAGATTTGAGCAAAAACCTGAAGCGGGGTTCCCGTGATAAGAAGCCGATAATTGGTGCTAAAAAGTCTCATGGTTTTTGAAAGGAGTGAATTTTCATTCTTGATTCGATGCGCTTCATCAATGATAATATAACGCCAACTAAAGCGTCGTAGTGCTGTCTTCTCTTTGATGGCCATCTCAAAGCTTGTGACACAAATATCAAATTTCCCAGCAACTAGCAAGTCATCACGGATATGTCTCTGCGTTGTTAAGAGAGATCTCAAAATCCTGGGCTAAACTATTACATAAACTCTAAAAGGACAGACAGCTCGTGACTTACCCTTTCCTCAGGATTACCAAGAAACTTCACAGCACGCAGGACAGGACAAAACCGACGAATTTCGTTCATCCAATTACCAAGGGTTGATTTTGGAGCAACTACCATATGAGGACCATTGATTCCCCTGTACTCATGAAGGTAAGCCAACAAAGAAATAGTTTGAAGCGTCTTCCCCAGACCCTAGAACAAAGGACAATAAATGGTTAAAAGAACATCAGAGAAAATAAAGAACTTGATTGGGGGAGTTATTGTTACCATTTCATCAGCAAGAATTCCATTTATGCCATTCTCATAGAGCCGAATGAGCCAGTTTAAACCAGCTAACTGGTAATCTCTTAACTTCCCTTGAATACCTGTACATTGAGATGAAAATATGTATCCTAAGTTTTCCCAGAAAATTTACTGTATCCATCACAAAAATAGCTATATGTTAAGGAACAGTGCACACCACAGCAATGGACGAATTGTCATTCATACTTTGCTTCTTGTTCACAGACAGCTAACCAATATGCAACACTCCTAGACTATAGAGCAACATACAGGTACTTACAGGAGGGCTGTGTGAGCAACCGTGTGTTTCCAGATCCAGTTAACCCATCCTCTTCTTCCTTTAGATACTCCTCATCTTCCTCCTCTTCGGTTATTTTGGATGCATGACGACCTCTGAAGGTAATAGTTAGAACCCAATAAACTCAGGGTTATGCTCATCATATATATTTTGAGACCAAAAACGATGAATGAACTGATATTTAAGAATCAATTGCACCCAACACACCTTCCTTTAGTCTTTTTCTGAGAAGAAGATGGATCACCTTTAGCAAAGTGGGCAAATAACTCAGTTTGCTGCAGAAGATACTTCAGTCTCCCTTTTCCCTTGTTGTTCTAATTGCGTGATATCATTCAAATTCGTGAATACATAAACACAAGAAGGAAACGCAACTCAATCTTAAAATAGGTTATTTCAAACGACGCACCATATCGGCATCAATGGAAGCATTTTGTGAGTCTAGCATCTCCTGAATCTTCTGCTTCTTCAACTTCTGCATCTCCTTAAGCCTTGCTTTCTCACGTTTGCTGATTTCAGCTTTTTCATCATCTTCTTCGTCCTGCATACAACCATATGTCAACAATGAGTAACCGTGGAGGCATTCAACGAACTTCCATTTCACAACACACAGAACCGAAGCCCAATCAGACTACTAAAGTAACAAACGAATTAAAATATGAACACCAAATCCATTAAATTTTGGAATGCCAAGTACAAAAGGACACAGTTTACTGAGAATTCGTAAATCACAGCCATCAAATCAAAATCTTCCTGCATCTACCTCGTAATCATCTTCTACAGGGGCAGCCTCTCCGTCGGAGACTGGGGATTCGTCTGCGGCGGCGGCAACTTCGTCCTCTTCAGAGCCAGAAGAACGAGCAACAGCCTCGAGCTCCTCCTCATCTTCTTCTTCTTCATTATCCTTAACCTGATCTTCTTCCTCCTCCGACGAGAAAGCCTCATCAGAATTCGAAATTCTCGCCATAGAAACTACGAATCCGGTTGCGCCTTGAGATCGAGGGTTCGTTTGTGGGAAAGTAAACTATTGGGAAAAAAAAAAAGTGAAAATTTAGATACAATTGCGAAGTGCAGACCCCGAAACGACCGAAGCTTCAGGGTTATTAATGACCATTGATTAATCTGAATGAATCTACGGCTACGATATAAACTATTTGCTTCGTCGAACGAGTTACTAATTACCCGCCAACTGAAAAAGAGTGTTATAACATTCCCGCTTTGGACTTCACTTGGTAAAAAAACAAACCTAAAGGACCCATCAGGCCCAATTATAAGCCCGTTTTGGCCCAGATTATATTTTTCCGGTCCAAAAACAAAAGCCATCTCTAAGAGTTATATATTTGGTTGAATATAACATGTTAGGTATATAGTTAAGATGAGAAAGAAAACCCATGATTAAGATTCATAGTTTATTAATGTTAGGTCTGACTTCTGCTACTCTATCTTGGTATGATTAGGATAAAGTTTGGTGATTTTGCTACGACAAAACACCATTATCTTTGGATTAGATAGTGTCTGAAGTAGTTTTATCCATGTTAAAACATTATAATATACTTGAGAAGTGGTGGTGTTACTAAACTTTTGTTTCTTGCAATTTCATGTTTTCAAAATAATTTACAGTAACAGGTCGAAAACAAAGTGATACCTAAGAGCATATATAAAATTAATCATTTTGTAACAAATGATTGGTTAACCACTCCCTAATTCTTTACTTTAAATATTTAAAAATCATTTTGATTACCGTCGCACAATTTCCTCACCAACCTTTATGGAGTTGGCCTAACACATTATCACTGTATCTACATTATCCATAAATTTAATCATATAGAAATATATATGATTTTCTTCTAATCAAGACATTAAAATCGAGATGCAAACTATAATTGAGATATAATAATGTTTTTACATTTTTCGTTTTGCATGAGCTTACGTTCAACTGTACATTTGTTAAAATTATATACAGTATTTGTTACTTGGCGTGAGGGTAACCACAACTCATCACCGGGAGGGACTATGTATATATATATATATACACATATTGTAACGTAGCAGCCAAATTCATAACTCACCTCAGTCCAACTTAACCTCAATATAATTTACAAATACCAAGTGATGGCATCTACTGAAAACCCCGACCCAGAAACCGGAAAATCTGAAGAGATTCCGGCGTCGGACACACTCCCAGTACCACCGTCATCAGCCTCTAGTTTCATAGATTGTCGGAAAATAGAGGTGATAATAAGAGTTTTGCTTTTCTCCGCCACTCTGTGTGCTCTTATAGTAATGGTGACCAGCGAACAGACAGAAATGACTCAACTTCCAGGAGTTCCCTCCCCAGCTCCTGTCACCGCAGAGTTCAATGACTCGCCTGCTTTCATGTTCGTCTTTTTAATTTAACACCTCCATGTTTGAATTTTCTTTGTTTTTGGTTTTAAAAGCTAATGTTGTTTTTGGCTATATATGCAGATACTTCGTGGTGGCTCTTGTGGTAGCTTGTTTCTATGCTCTAATCTCAACACTTGTCTCCATTTCTCTACTCTTGAGACCTGAGTTCACTGCACAGTTATCCATTTACCTAACTTCCTTCGACTTGGTAACTTGTTTTACAAGAAAATTTGAATCTTCCGACCAAGTTAGGTTTCTTTCTGTATAATATGTTTCTTGAATATGTATATAAACAGGTGATGCTAGGGGTTTTAGCGTCTGCAACGGGAACGGCAGGAGGAGTTGCGTACATAGCGTTGAATGGAAACGAAGAAATTGGATGGAACAAGATTTGTAATGTCTACGACAAGTTCTGTCGTTACATCGCAAGTTCGCTCGCCTTATCTCTCTTTGCTTCTCTTCTGCTCCTACTTTTAACCATTTGCTCATCTCTTTCCAAGAGAACTCCATGAGCAAAATCCAACCTCTCTCTGTAACGTGTGTTTGTGTGTCTTTATGTCTGTCATGGCTTGTTCGTTGTGGTATGTAAGCATGCGTTTCTATCTAGTGACTGTACTTGTGTATTGATTTCTTGTTGTTTGTAGTTGAATCAACGAATTTCGTGATCTTATAATGAAAACACGTGGAAGATTTGTGGTAGATATACAATCGAGAGTAACAGTTGCAGAAAGTACAACCTTTGTCTATTTCTTGTCAGCTTCTTCTTTGTATCAACAACAAAAACAAAAATACAACAGACAGATTTGAATTGTAACGAAGAATTCTGAGATTATTGACAAATAATTCAGCATCTACAGACAACAACGACTAGTACACGGAGTTGTTTGTTGTCTCTTCATCATTCACAGGCGATCCTGGTTTCAAAACTGCTCAAGCAAATTGCAAACGCTTGAAACGCAGAAATCGGATATCCATAATCCATGGTGAACATGTCCTTCCCAACTTTCCCAAACTGGAGTATGATCCTCTCAGATGGCTGCCCTGTTTCACAATCGTTGACTGCCACAAGCTGAAAGTTCTTAACTGAGGCTACTGTGACTCGACCATGGAAATTTAAGCACCAGCAACGTAGCTGCTCGTGCCATCTTGGAGTCTTGTTGCTCAGCACCAATGGTGGATCTCTCAGACTGTTGCCTACGTTGCTACGGGATGCATTAGAATTGAGCACCGGTTTTAAATGAGACCTAGACAAAGCTGATGACCGAGTGGAAGAGGAACTTATGGATGACGAAACTACTCTTCCTCTGGACTCCACGACGCTCATAGGTATTGTATTCATTGTGCAACACATTCTTCTTGGTCCCCTATTATTATACATATCATCATGAGTTCTAAAAATCAATATGGTCAAAAGACTTGAACAATTCGAGTGTGAAAATCGTTTACCGAGAGCCTAAGACATTTAACTCGTATGAAATCTGAGCGATGGGGTAACTTCCCTCAGGAACTCTAGGTAAGACTTTCATGAGATTAGAAGAGCGACTCTTCGGAAGATACTTCGCTGCCCCGGTCTGTGGCATCATACCACCATCAAAGACAGTGAATTTTGTTCCAAGGAAGTTTGATCTTGCCATAACAACAAGAGAGTATTTAGACACTAACTTAACTCCGAAAGAAGTAACTTAAAAAGATGCATACTTTAGTAGCTTTGTTAAAATATGTTCAAATCCAATACAACACCATCAGTCATGTGTGTGCACACAGCACACACTTAAGGTAATGACCATAATCTTAAAAATCTGAACAAGAGACATACCTCACTCTCCCCAGATATGCGTTGCTTTTCCTTGACATACCATCGGAACGCAAAGAGATGATGTAATCAGTGCAAGTTGCGCGCTTCAGCTTAGAAGCAGCAAGAAGAAACTTCCCATTATCCGTCAAAGCTGCCAAAAAGAGGGTTTTAACAGTTTCTATTTTTCTTAATTAAGAATTTAAACTAGAAAGAAGAACAGAGATGGCTTACAGTTGGTTAATCCGAGATAGAGATGATATGATTGTGTATTTCGATTACGTTTTATGAAGCATTGAACCAGAGAATTCATTGGTCCAGACTGCATAGAATACATTCAAAAAGCACCAATCTTTAAGCCTTTCTTGTTTCTTTTTTGTTAACAGCAGCATCAATGATCAATCGAATAACAAGAAGCAAGAAATCGTTTATGTATCTATCAATGATCACAGAGGCTAAAAGCTGATGTTAACATATAAGAACACTTAAAACCTCAAATGAGAACATGTAATGAATTGCTATGCACAAGAGCATCACAGTTTAGGACGCAAACGCAAACGCTGCTTGATTTCATATGTTACATATAAAGCAAAGAAGCTAACTTAATGTTCCGATTACATGAAATTTAGAGAGAACCTGCTTCAGGGAGATTGGGAAAGTCAATTTAGAGGAGAATTCAGGAAGAGCTACGATCTCCTTCATGAGATTCCGCCAGGCACGACAAACGCCGGCGCAAGACACCACGCTTCGCCGCGACGGCCAATCGCCGCCTTCCGCCGTCTCAACCCTAATCAGTATCTCTCTCAGCAGCTCCTCCGGGAGGTCCGACCAACTGAAAGAATCCGAACCAGGAGTGGCTGAGCCTGCGTTGTCGACCACACGTTGTGGTCTGGACCGCATTTCGTGGATCAAACTTCGGATCGTCATGCGAATCCGGTGAGATCTAAAGGGTTTAAGAGATGATTGATCATGAAAACATGATCTGAGTTAGAGGAATTTCACAGGAGAATCATTTTAGGGGAAGTTGAGGTGAAGAAGAATGAAGGAGAAGTGGCGTTGTTGATAGACGCGAAGAAGATTCGGACAAAGATGGATAAAGACGATTTTTTTTTTTTTTTTCTTTCTTCTTAAAGCTTTGCCGCTTCTTA
>WJSH01006187.1:37715-57936 GCA_009757365.2 Lepidium campestre
ACAACGTTGACGTTTGCGTTTGCGTTTTCCTCGTACTTCATATACTAAACAAAGGGATGGTTATATACGAATCTTTCTACTGTTAAATCCATTGATATATAATAAAAAAGCGTTTTATGAACTTGCTAGCTTGATCGTGATTCCAGTGAGGACAAAGTGATAGTGGGGATCATCAACCTTATGGTGACACTGACATATACAATCTGTCACGCATAAAAACCTAAATACGTGATGTGAATACTAATAAATTAACGTCCTTAAATTATATATTCATTTTTGTTTTTATTCTTGCTTTTAGTCGTGACTGTGAGGCAGAATCTGCCGCTAACTCACATCACATGCATGCCTCTATAAAACCTTCTGGCATTTTAGGAATTATACAATAATGTTATATACTTAAATACGTTTTAAAGTAATACATTGCTTTCTTTCGAATCATAAGCACGTGTTAGATTTAGACCAAAGTCTCATCACAATTGGTGTTAATTTTACAGATAAATTATTTTCTTTATATTTGAGAGAACCTCTACTTAGAACAGGAGATTGTAAAGCATATGACACTTTATTTTGAAATGTGATTTTAGCTTTTTCAAAAGGTCCTTTAGTTAGCTAGAAAAACAATGTGAAAACGAACAAATAAATGAAGTGAAAAATAAAAAAGTAAGCAAAAAAAAGAAGAAGTCCTCAAAGGCAAATAAACACATACTTATATTATGCAAATAATTCTTAATTAAATGTGTATTAATTTTGTATATGCGAATCACTAGATCAAAAAGGATGGTTTGAACTAAAGTAAATGTTTTATTGGAGATACAAAAATATATTTGGGACAAATAAACTCATGAAAACAAACACGTACGATACGTAAATGTATAATATAAATGGCTTATAAAGCTTAAACGGCGAGAAGCCGGAGAGAGGAACATGAGAAGGCGACGAAGACAACGGAGAGGAGAATTCCAGGAGCTTGAGAAGACGGAGTAGCAAGAGAAGAAGCCGGCGGAGAAGCAAACGGAGAGAAGGCAGGATCAGGATCGGCAAAAACGTCGTCGTTTTCTGGTTGGGGAAGTGCTGAAGAAGAAGGAATGGTTTGAGTGGAGGAGACGGCAGGTGAAGGGAGAAGAGGAGCAATCTCCGGCGAGATCTGTTGTTCAAATGGAGAGATTGTTGGTGAAGCAGGGATTGTGTTTGTTGTTGTTGTCAAAGAGAGTGAAAGTGAGGAGAGAGAGAGGAATGTGATGAGTTTTAGGAATAAAGATGAAGCCATTTTTGTTTGTTGTAATGATGAACAAATCAAAGCTTGGCCTTCTTTTGTGATTTGTCTCTCTCTAGCTCTCTCGACTGATCACAGTGCTTTGTTGTAATGATATCGTCTCTTTAAAGAAACTTTTAGCTTCGAATTGTAAAATTATGAATTCTGATTGAAAAGATTTGTCTCACTTTTCTTTATAATATATCATTTTAAAGTAGAAAAGATGAGTTCGGTGGAAAAGAATTATCTTTTGTTGAAAGTCTTAAAGAGAGCGTAGATCGGAGTTCTAGCTTTATAGTAGAAGTTGAGTTTATATTTCGTAGAGATTATTACAGTTTTAGTTTCACATCAATGTTATACATACATAACCAAATGAAATAAACTATTGTATTACTCCATATGTTTTATATTAAATGTTGTATTATAGTAAATTATATTTCTACGTATACTTGTAATTAAGTTTGTTGTTGGATAATAAAAATGTACGTACACTTTATATTGGGTTGTTCCAAACCAAACATATTGTTGTCTTTTGTTAGAAAGTTTGTTGGCCATTAAAAAGTTTTGTGGTATAAGAGTGTTTTCTTATCGGTTGTTGGTTTAATGATTTATCTTTTTGAATGTGAAGTGAGTTTGCTGTAAGGTTTTCTTCACTTTCAAATTGTGACATGCAATTGGTAAATCTATTCCAAAAATAATTTAATTTTGTTAAGAGGAGTTTCGAATGGCCACAATGTAATAAAAATAAAAGTCCCACATCGGTTACACACAAGGAAATGACTGAGGGAGAAGGAGTATAAAATAAGATGCTAACCGATCGGGCAAATCACTTACCTGGACGGGGTCAACTTGTGATCAAGAAGACTAGTGGCCTAAGCTAGTGACCTCCATTGCACACTAAGGAGGGGTGCTTAGCTTAAGGTCTTCCCTAGAGGAAGAGCCTGCGTCATTATTTGTGGCAGAGGGGGTTTGCGTTCGCGCAGCCCCTACCATCATTAATACTCTAATTTTGTAATTTAAGTAATTTAATAATTCTAGTTTTCAAACAGCTTTATAGTTCTTTTGAAATTTTTGGGATGCTGTTTATTAAATCCCACATCGAAAGAGAAGGAGAGAGTAGAATGAGCCGATCATATTATAAAAGCTCATAAAACATATAGTATATGGGCCCAATAACAAAGCCCATATATGTAATGCAAAACGTGGTGAGTATCGTTTACATTGCATGCCCAACTAGAACTCATTTCGTTATTGCAAAATTTTAAAGATATCAAAAGAACGAGAATAAAATATTTGCGCCTAATCTAAAGTCGAGAGCCACCTACTATTTTTTTAGCGTATAAAAACGTAATAAAATTGGCAAAAGTGTGAAAAAAGCCGCAAGGGTCGTTGTTTGACGTCTCTCAATGGCAGCTTCTTCAACTAATGCTAGTCTCACCTACCCTCATCGTCTACTCTCCAATCCACGTCAATCACCAACCTCCGTCGCCAACCTCCGTTTCCCGACTACCGATTTCCCTCTCCGCTCCAATTCGTCTCTGCAAACTAAGAGTGTGTCAGTTCCGGTTGTGTTTTCCGATCGACGGCTTCGTCGAAGCATGGAACCTAGCAATGTCTATGTTAGTTACTTTTCCTTTAGTTTAATTTTATTTTCGTCCGCAATTTTCCGGATAACGATGAATGTGCAGATAGTTATCGATTCGAATCAATTTTTGGATTTTTTTTTGTTCTGAGTTTTTGAATGAAGACTTTGATGCTTCGTGCACGACATTAGTTTCGCTATATATTTTGCTTCTGAACCGATGTTCATGCTCAGAATTTTTGTTTACTATTGTTGGATTTGAAACTAAAGCTGAAAAGACGATGCTAATGGATTGTGAGATTTTTTCCTGTTCTGTAACCTTAGGTAGCTTCAAATTCCACGGAAATGGAGATTGGAAATCAAGACATTGTGAAGAATCCGAGTTTGATCTGTGCTCCAGTGATGGCGAATTCAGTAGACAAGATGGTGATCGAAACGATTAAAGCTCATGAATTGGGTGCAGACTTGGTTGAAATTCGATTAGATTGGCTAAAGGACTTCAACCCTCTTGATGATCTAAAAACCATTATAAAAAAATCTCCTCTCCCCACTCTATTCACCTACAGGTTTGTGTGTTGTGTTTAAGCTTGATACATTTTTTAAATGTTTGATATGGAACTTCCTGCGCCTGCTCGTTTGTACTTTCGTTTAATGATCCTGTGCCTTCATCTTCTTGAGTTGCGGGCTAGTTCTTGCGCTGCAGTATGAGTAATGTTATTATTTGTATATTGTTTGCTTTCTAGACCGCAATGGGAAGGTGGTCAATATGAAGGTGATGAAAACGAGCGACTGGATGTGCTCCGGTTGGCCATGGAATTGGGAGCTGATTACATTGATGTTGAACTTCAGGTTACCATCGTAAAAAACTGAATAATTTGGTATTCAGAAGGTGTTTTTATGCTAAATAGTTTCTCCTGCTTCATGTTTTTATGCTAAGGTTGCAAGTGAGTTTATCAAATCGATTGATGGAAAGAAGCCTGAGAATTTCAGAGTAGTTGTTTCATCGCACAACTATCAGAATACCCCTTCTGTTGAGGATCTCAATGACCTTGCTGCAAGAATACAACAAGCTGGAGCCGACATAGTAAAAATTGCTACTACTGCTGTGGACATTGCAGATGTTGCTCGCATGTTCCATATAACCTCAAATGCTCAAGTAAGTGTTTTGCATGATTTCATGAAGTGGAATCATCCTTTTGTTGATTTATGAATGTATTCACTGCTGTCACCGTCTGAACTTTTCTCAAATTCCAGGTTCCCACAATTGGACTTGTTATGGGCGAAAGAGGTCTAATGTCTCGGATTCTTTGTTCAAAATTTGGTGGATATTTGACGTTTGGCACCTTAGAATCTGGAAAAGTTTCTGCGCCAGGTCAACCAACTATCAAGGATCTGTTGGATCTTTACAACTTTAGAAGAATTGGTCCTAACACAAAGGTGTATGGAATTATTGGCAAGCCTGTCAGTCACAGCAAATCACCTATTGTTCATAATCAAGCTTTCAAATCAGTTGATTTTAATGGAGTATATGTCCACCTGTTAGTTGATAATCTTGCAAGCTTTCTCCAAGCATATTCATCCTCTGATTTTGCTGGATTCAGGTATGTTTTTATGGTGAGAAGTATGTTTTTCTCCAGAGTCATGATTAGAATTGTCCAGATTTTACTTTTACGTGCTAAGGCTTGCTGGGCATAGAAGAATGTTTGGGTGAATGATGCACATCTGTTTTACCTGCAGCTGTACAATTCCTCACAAAGAAGCTGCCCTGCGATGTTGTGACGAGGTTGATCCATTGGCAAAGGTCTGGTTTGCTAATAACCAACCAGATAATTCTGATAGTAACCCTAAATCACGATCAGATAGAATAAATAGCCATACTGCTTCACCCTGAATGCTTGATTTATTATCTTACAGTCTATAGGAGCTGTGAACACTATACTAAGGAGGAAAACTGACGGAAAGTTGTTGGGTTACAACACGGATTGTATTGGTTCCATTTCTGCTATTGAAGATGGCCTACGAAGTAAGTTCTATGTTCACAGCTTCCAGCCGTTGTTGATCCTCGTGGAAAACTTTCGGTTTTAGTCATGGAGGCTTTTCTTATCCTTTTTTTTGTCAGACTCAGGTGATCCAAGCAGTGTTCCTTCTTCTTCTTCACCATTAGCTGGTAAAACAGTGGTGGTTATTGGGGCTGGTGGAGCAGGCAAGGCACTTGCTTATGGTGCAAAAGAAAAGGGGGCCAAAGTTGTAATTGCTAATCGAACTTACGGTAAAATACATGTCCTGAATTGGTACTTTTCGCAACTTTAAATAGTTCATGACCAGTCATTCTCGAATTACTCTTCATATCCTAATCTTTTTTTGGCTGTCATGTTGGCTGGTAGTAACTGATGGTATGATTTGCTTTGTTCCTGATGCTGTGCTTCTGAAGAAAGAGCAGTAGAACTCGCAGAAGCAATCGGAGGCAGAGCGTTATCGCTTACAGATTTAGATAACTTTCATCCAGAAGAAGGCATGGTGTTGGCTAACACTACATCTATGGGTATGCAACCAAATGTTGACGAGACTCCCATTTCCAAGGTCAGGTCTCCTTGTAACAACTCTTCCTTTTGCTTTCTATAAATGATTATTTGCTGTTGTCGAAAGAACAAAAGCTGGCTTATTGCCTGCAAACTCTCTTGAAACCAAATATTAAATCGAAAAGACAAATTAGTAAGCTAGCTTTTGTCTTTGTTTAACCAGCATGCATTGAAGCACTACGCACTGGTGTTTGATGCGGTTTACACTCCGAGAATCACCCGACTATTACGGGAAGCAGGAGAATGTGGAGCCATAACTGTCTCTGGGTCCGAGATGTTTGTCAGGCAAGCTTACGAGCAGTTTGAGATTTTCACTGGTTTGCCAGGTAAGTGACTCATTTCTGAACAACAAACAACAAAAACCATCTCTTCTGTTCCATATAAAGCTTAACAAAAGAAGCTGACTTTATGTTGGATTGTTGTGCAGCTCCAAAGGAACTCTACTGGCAAATCATGTCAAAGTACTAAAGACATCGATTAAGTGTGTGTGTTTGTGTTTGTATGTTCTTACAAGATAAATTTCGATTCAATAAATAAAGCTTTAGAATGTCATCTGTAATTTCTGAGTTGACCCTTTTTGTGGCGGGCCAGAGATGATTTTCTCTGTGTAATTTATATGTAATATCTACAATATAACAATATAGTGACAAAAAAAAAATCTACAATATAACAATTATACATCCTTTTTTTTCTTTTCTTATAAGCGACTAGAATTTTGCTAATTTTAGATGTTTAGCTTTGATTCGAAGACTTCAGTCTTTGGGAATTTTAACATATAAAAGTAGTCGAGTCATATGTACGTTCTCTGTGTCTGAAATAGAAAATTTATCAAATCCAAATTACAGGTATGAAAGGTGTTAATTCCGCAATTTGGTATTTTTTTTGTTTGTTTCCCGGTAAATAAATTAAAAAATGAAAAGAATTATGCATTGAATTTTGTTTCCCGCCAAAGAAAATTTGACGAATAGAGGAACTTCCCACGCAAAATGGAAAAATAGATTAAAATCTCACAAAGAGACTCCTTTTGGGTTTTTCTTCAGATCTCTCTCCTCTGCATCGTCGTCTCTCCGTAACTGTAAGCTCCATTTCTTTGTTTGTTTTCATTAATGATTTATGTAACCTTGATTCGAAATCTCCAGCAGAAACATAAACTGGAATCTCCTTTTTTCTGAATCTGACTCTCAATTGTTCTCTCTTTCTCTCTAATCCACTCACCTGGGTTTCAATTTGGAATTTTCAGATTTTGATTTCTTTGTTTTCGCTTTTTGTTTAGAATAATCTGTGGAGTGTAATAACTTGGGAGTCTAAAAAATTCTAACAAAACTTGGAGGGTTTATCTGCAATTAATTTAAAATACGCACATTTTTCCATTAACCCAAAATTAATCTAATTTACTGTTAGATTGCTTTTATTGGTTTCACACCATAAACGGCGTGAACTTAACCGGCCTGATTCCTCTTCGCCGTTGGGCTCCTTCCCGTCGGTGAGTTTCTGTAATTTCTCTCACTCTCTCTCTCCATTTCAGATCTATATGGATTTTCATTTTAGGGTCGTTTCCTTCACGACTCGCCGCTGGTATTATCTCAGATATTCGAATTTCCATACTCCGATGGTCCCGCGACCTTTTTTTTTTTGTTGGGCTCCTTAATTTTTGGTTTAAATCACATCTGATTAGAAAAGGGTAATTTGTTGAGCGACACATAGTTAGGGCTTTTGGTATTCGAAATTTTCAATTTTGGATTTTTAAAACCAAACCCTCTAATTATGCTCATAAGGTTATACTTTTAACCTGTGTACGTGGTTTACCAAAATATCTCTATGTATCATATATAAGCTTGATTCTATCTGTAGCAGGATCCGAGCAGAAGTGGAATTGGACAAGGTCATTTCTGTTGGGGGGTTTCTATGATACTTCTACTGAATTGATTATGAGTATCAACAGAGATGAGGCTCTTAGAGCCATAGATTTAGCGGAGGGTCTGATGAAAAAGACTGATTTCACTGCTGCCCGCAAGCTTGCTGCGAAGGCTCAAAAAATGGATTCCAGCTTGGAGAACATAACTCGTATGATTATGGTGTGTGATGTGCACTGTGCTGCAACAGAGAAGTTGTTCGGAAATGAGATGGATTGGTACGGTATACTTCAGGTTGAGCAGAATGCTAATGATATTATCATCAAGAAACAGTACAAGAGGCTTGCGCTTCTTCTCCACCCTGATAAAAACAAGCTCCCTGGTGCTGAAGCTGCTTTTAAATTGATTGGTGAAGCCCAGAGGATACTTTTGGACAGAGATAAAAGGACGCTTCATGACATTAAATGCAAAAGCTGGAGAAAGCCTGCACCAGCACCGTCACATAAAACCCAACATGTGCCGAATTATCACACACATCCTGTTTTTCGTGCAGGCGTTAATATGAGGAACATCTTCACCGAATTGAGACCCGAAAACAGGCATCCCTACCAGAAACCTCAAGCCCATCCTGCTGCTTTCAGTAACCGTACAACCTTTTGGACCTCTTGTCCCTTCTGCCAGACGCGGTATGAATATCATTCGGAACATATTAACAAGGAAATGGCTTGTCAATCTTGTCCTAAACGGTTCACTGCTTTTGAAGCAACTTTCCAGAGTGAACCACCGGCAAAAGGCTCATGTAAGACTACTAATTCCTTCCCACAACAGAACAAATTTCCAGGACAAAAGGCTTGCAGTGAATCGCACAAGCGTTCAAAAAATCCTGCCACTGTTTCCTCTAGAAAGACGAGTATCCCTATGCCAAATTCTACTGCAAAAAACAATGGGAAGAGGAAGAGAAAGAATATGATTGAATGTAGTGAGAGCTCTGAAAGTGAAAGTAGCAGCGAGTCAGAAGATTTTGTGATTGATGATACTATGGCAGCACAATCGATGGGGTCCAGTGGAGGAGAGCAGCCTCGGAGATCAGTGCGTAGCAAGCAGCAGGTTTCCTATAACGAGAACTTTGGCGACGATGATGTAGGGGAAGGGTCCACGGAAAATATAGATACTGAAAGGGAAGAAGAGCCAGAAGAGGAAAAGCAGACACATGAGAATCGTAGCTCTACTGAGGGCATAAACATGAAGGACAAGATAAAAGAAGACCAGGTGGAAAACTCTTCTTGTCCGGGTGATTCAGAGGAAGGTTTGTGTTCAAGCAGTGCAGCCAAACCAAATTTGATCAACTATAGTGATCCTGATTTCAATGACTTCGATAAGTTGAGGGAAAAAAGCTGTTTTCAAGAAGGCCAGATTTGGGCTCTTTATGATGATAAAGACGGAATGCCTAGATTTTATGCTCTCATAAGAAAAGTCAGAACTCGGGATTTCATGCTTAAGTACGTATGGTTAGAGGTAGGCGAAAATGAAGAAAATGAAACACCAGATTTGCCTGTCTCTGTTGGTAAGTTTGAACTTGGGGATGAGGAGCAGACAAATGAGTGTTCCGTTTTCTCTCATTTGGTACTCTACAAGACAAGAAGCAGGGTTCGCAAGTTTAAGGTATTCCCAAATAAGAGAGAAATATGGGCCCTTTTCAAGAACGGGGACATCAACTGTCCCGCTGACTCAGATTCTCCTCCTAGGTACGAGTATGAATTTGTTGAGATCCTGTCTGATCATGAAGAGGGAGCCGCGATATCAGTTAGGTACTTGTCTAAAGTGAAAGGCTTTTCATGTGTTTTCTGTCCAATGTCAAAGGATGGATCAGAAAACATTTTTGAGATTCCTGCTCATGAGTTCTATAGATTCTCACACTGCATTCCGTCGTTCAGATTAGAAGGAACAGAAGGAAAAGGCGTAATTGAGGGTTGGTATGAGCTTGATCCTGCTGCTTTACCAGACTCTATAACTTTATCAGAAAAAGAAGCAGCTCAAGATCAAGACCATCAGTCACCACCTTCAGGATCTGCCTGTTGATATTACCACAATTCTTGGAGCCTGTTTCACTTTGTTCGGGTATAGGTTTACTGACAAGAAAAACCAAAGCTCGATCCCTCTCTGTTGTCTTGTGACATGCTCGAGTCATGATTCTGATGGGGGGCGATTGTATTTTGTTATTGGTCTTGGTCGTGCGTTTTCTTTTGGTTTAATTAGGATTTGTCTTTGTACTCCTCCATCGTAGCTAAAGTAAGAAACTGTGAAACCATGTTAGTGAAAACTCTTTTGGGCCATATTGTACTTTTACTATCCATTTTTCAGTTGTAACATAGCATCAGTGTCAACTTCTGTCTTAAACTCTGGTCGCTAAGACGTTGACGCAGATAATGAACAATTAGTATGCCTGTTACAAATATGTAGTTGTATAGTCTCACAGTTTTAAACATGAGGGCGTTTGGTCTAGTGGTATGATTCTCGCTTTGGGTGCGAGAGGTCCCGAGTTCGATTCTCGGAACGCCCCTTTTTATGTGTACTCACACACCAACTGTTGGTGTGTTGACGAGGTGTGTTTAAGTGAGACAAGACGAACGAACATCTGTCGTTTAATTTTTCATAAAACGGCAAGAAGTCGAAATCTCGTACAAGCAAAACGGCAAGGCGTTGTAGAACCTTTACACAAAGCAAAAACAAACAGATCACATACATAACTCTTTCCACCTGATACACACATGTCTTATCTTTCACAAATCATCATCTTCCCCGAGATAAAAACAACTTAGGGGACACAAAAAGAAAATTTCAGTGAACATGTTTGGAGAAGAGTGGTACATATTTACATTTTACAGGTCACTGTTGGATCAGATGAACCTCCTCACCAATAACTCTTCTTCTTCCATAATACAAACTCAACGAAGAACAGAGAAACCAAAGGAAAAGAGATTTCACACTGCGCTTGAGTTTCCTGCAATGCGTACACGCCAAGCAAAATAATGAAGGTACAATGAGTTTAGGCACACGGCTGTCCCAAAACCAAGAATCCCTGCAAAAAGTATAGAATAGATCGCCGATAGTCTAACCTGAAACAGAGAGATTGGGGAAGATTTATTGATTTCAATCTATCAGTTATCAAATGCGGAAAACCAATAAATAAGAGAGTATTGCTTACTGTCGCATATAGTATATGAACCAACATGCCCACGAGCGCAAACTCAAGTGCTGCGTATGTCCATATGTATTCTCTGATAGCTGCAGGGACAGATTATAGTAGGAAATGTTTTAGAGTTTAGTTGGGGAACAAAATAAAGAGAAAGACTTTAAGTATTTCTGAGGCAGAGTGATTCTGTGTACCGAGGACAATGGCAAAAACGGATGCTAAGAGGCCTAACGTAAGTGAAAATGGTGCCGCAATGTAGACAGCTTGCTTGTTCAAGTCACGAATCTACAAAAACAAAAAAAATAAAAACTTTTTTTGCAATGTCTTTTGCAACAAAGTTTCAAGTAAAACACATAATTTGTATCAGTGGCTACCAGTAATTGCTCGAGGAAGAAGAAGTAACAGACTGTGCTGATTAGAACTAGCACCACAAACTCTTGCCAAGCACTGCACCAAGCCAGACGGTTGTGTTATCTTCACGAATAGTGAAAAGAAGAAGAATCTTGATGTTACCTAGCGGTTTGTGATTGCATATTCTGTTGACTGCGTTCACGCCGGTTGTTTGGTTGATTAATTGTGGGCACACGAAGCAATGTAACTGGTAAGTTTTGGACTTCTTGTCTACAAACGTCACAGGTTCTTGTCCCCTTTGTACTAAACCATTTTATGGCACACGCTTCATGAACAAGTCTGAGATCACCTTTGCAGCTGCACTCCATTTTCAAAGTATTGCCTTCTTCGCACACGTCAAGACAGATTCTGCACACGGCTTCTTCTTCTGGAATTTCCTCATCAGTTTCTTCAGGAGGAACAGGAGAGATTTGATCTGCTAAAGATAAAGGAACCAGCAAAACAGAAAAAAGTGTTGGAAACCATACATGAATATACAAATCACTGATTAAAAGTTGATATTCCCTACACTAAAAATACAGAACTAATCTAAACCTCAAGTCATCTCACAGGTCTGTATCTTGTGATTCAATGAAAGTTTAAAAGCTCCATTATCTCAAGGAGAGTTAGCATAGAGTGCTCCAGTGGCTGCCTAAACTCAAATTTTAAATGATAACTTGGGAAGAGATTTGATATTAACATCTGTTAGAAACATGTAACCTGCACTTGCTTCACTGGAAACACGGTATTTGTGGTTGTCAAAAGAGATGGATCGCACGATTACTTTGTTTCTTCCAGGCATGGACAAGGACCTTGAAACTGCTGGAACTGCTGGATACACATGATCTTTCTGCAACAAGATTGAATCTTTACTTCTATTAATTCTAGCTAAGGAGATTTCTTTACTGAATTTAATTTATTCACACTATACAATTGACTTAACAGAGAAGACTATATTGTAAGATAGCAATGACTCACATTAGGCAGTTCACTAGGCACCCCAGCTGAAGCCTGTGTAGATACCACCGGAGACAATTTTGCGCCATGTCTATTAGGAAGCGACAAACATCTTTTCCAATAAGATGTATTTGTTGAACTGGGACTATTGGTCCTTTTAGCGGTTTCCATGAGACTTGGAGATAGTAGGGAGCTTCTCTCGCTTTCAGTTTGAGAACTAACTTTCTTTTTTAAGCTCAAATTCCGCAATATTCCTCTTGGGGAGGATGTACTGCCACTTTTGAATGAACTTGTGGACTTCAAAGAACTCTTTGGGTTATGGCCACTACCGAATGGAATTGGCCTTGGCGGTATCTGTATTGAAAGATCCAAGTTGGTTCCACTTGGTTGAGAGCTCGGCACATCTTCAGTAGATTTTTCTTTTACCTGATGATCACCATGTAAGTAATACATGTCAAAGTTCAGGTCATTCTAATATGCACCGTAATAGTAACAAAAACCGAAAAATGATAAAACCTAAGACAGCATTTTCAATTCGTATCTATATCCTTCAGATCCCTAGATCATTGATCCTATTCACTCATTTTCTCTGAAATAATAGAAGCATAAGCTTGCTCACGCCGCTTGAACTCTTTAAGAGATATTAACTGAAGTATTACACATCTGCAAACTAGACCTCAGGCTCAGAATAAACAATATTTCTCCATACCCAAACTTTGAGTATAAAAAAGCTTTGCAGTAACAGAAGAAATCTCATATTATAATTGCAATGGACTTGTATTTATCCTTTCAGAAAAGCTGAAAACTTTAATCTGTGTATAAAAATATCTCAAGTGGCTCAGTTTTTTCTCTTTATAATAGAAACAGAAACATATATAAATTAAAAACAGATGCTACGGCTACTATAAGTGATTCAGATTGATCAAAATCCAGGTTGCAGAAGAACAAATGAAAAGAAAATATCCCAGACATAACGTCTATTCATATAAACCCTAAGACTTTCACGGGTAATTTCATGGATAAATTAATCAAACTGTATTAATCAGAGAGAACAAAAAGAAAAACTTACAAACAACCCAGAAACGTTTTTTAACGATTATTCAGAAACCGATGTTAAAATTCGACGATTAGACAAAGGCTACGAGGAAAAGTTTACAGATTTAGCTTTGTAATAATCAACGAACCCAGAAGAAAAAAAACGAATCAGGTTGGAAAGAAGAGACAAAGGTCAGATTTTGAAATATGTACCTGAGAAGAAGAATGAAGAGAAGAAGGGGAAGAAGAATCCCCCACGATAATAGCAATTTCGGGTTGTTGAGCTGCCGAATCTTGCATGTTGATCAAACCCAATTAAACCGATAAAAAAAATGTAAATTTTATCAAATCCGATGGACTGACAAATATTCTGAGCGAGAGAGAAGCAATCTATATGAATGAATGTGATGAAATAATTGTGAGGATTTTCATTTTACATACATATTTAATTATTAAATTTAAGCTGAATCCATTACTGACATTATACAAAAATTGCTTTAACTTTATCTGTTCACTTATATATAAATACGTACGTTGTCACTCCCACTCATTTATTACTGTTTATTTTGTTTTGACTGCCATTTCTTACTCTTTTTAAATTGAGCATTTCATATTTTATTTAAAATTCTTTTAAGAATCGACAAAGAAAAACAACGAATCATATTCTTGTCGTTGATTTTCGACGACGATGACGAGGAAAGTTCAACGTTACGAGTTTCGACTTCCACTCATGTTTCTTGTCCATTGCCGTCACTTTCCCGGAAAATAATCATTATCTCTACTTCTTACGCTTTCTTAATTATGTGATTATTCTGATTTATAGTTTTACCATATGAATAAACAGATCTAAAAGATAGTACCTTTCCAAAATACATGAAAGTAAGATAAAAAAGCTATACTTTTGAAAGAAAGAAAAAACTTTAAATTAGGTTGAAAGCTGCTTTATATACTTACACAAATACACAATATTATAAATCTAATGACAAATCACGATGATCTTTAAAAAATCTTGTCTCTAATTCCTCACCTGAACTGAATTGCTTCTATAAACTACTCTTAATCTCCGGCGCAAAATAACACGTGCTATAATTATACATAACAAATAAAGCCATAATGTAAGTTTGGTGGCTTGTGTAGTGTAGATATACATTAGTACATAGATGAGCCACTTTTTAGCTTTTCTTGAAATGGTCAGACAATTGAGATGGTGGAATAAGACACAAAGATCTCCACTTGGTAAGAGTGACTGAATTATGTTGACAAAGGAAGCTTCTACGCTTAGCTCGTCTGGTAAGAAACTACTAAGATCCATCGTGCTCTCTACTTATTGTTTGCTGATCTATCTGGCTTGTGATCAGTTTCGAGTATCTAGATTATTATATTAACACATGAGTGATTCGATTATACACTCACAGTACATTCTTTCCTTCCAAAAATCAAATTAAATCAAGGGTATTGAAATTGATCACAATCCAATCGATCTGCACTTTATGTTTTAGAATCCTACAAACTGTTTCGATAGAACTCTAAATAAGAACAGTTATTTGATTGATGAAAGAAACTTACATGTTGTAATAGGTTTGAAAGCAAAACAGACCAAAAGCAAGCTTCTTTTTTTGTTTTGTGTTCTTCACTTCATTTTCTGCTCTGTAAAGAGAACATGGCGATTAACTCGAGGATCGTACTTACGGAACTCGAGCTTTTCAACAAGTCCCTTGGTACTCTTCCTTTTGACATAGAAGAATCCAGTTCCAGCTGCTGAGACTAGACGGATGAACATGAACGTCTTCTTCCTCTTGTCCCCCATATCTTTATCACTTCAAAACATATAAACACGATAATGACTTCACAGTTTTGATGAACAGAAGTGATAAAATCTAAACAAGTTCCACACATTTTTTTGTTTGATTTAAACTTCGCTATAAAGTGAAAATGCTCAAATCAGAAGTTAGAAATGAATATGATTGCCTAAAACATATTGGACATTTATCTGAATCTGTGAAGCTAAAGATTAGAAATTTAAACGGAAACACAGATCTGTAATATAAGCTAGGAACCCTTTCAAAGGAAATGAGAAATTAGCTTGGAAAAAAATAGCGATGAATCAAAATGGAAGAAGCTTTAGTGATTAGCGTACCTGAAAAAATCGCAATCGGAGTCCGAAATTGATCTTGCCGATGAAGATGATCGGTGATTAAAACCCTAGGACGAGAGATTGGGGTTTACAATGGGCTTTTAAATGGAACCCAATATTGGCCCATTAAAGCAAGATCAAAACGCGACGTTTAATGAAAAGAGCCAATTTGCTTTTGTTCTTCATAGCTTTAGGCGCTATTTGTTGTCATTCTCAGTAGAGAAGAAGACTCTATTCATTTTGCAGACAAAGGTGAGATAAAAAGTTTCATGTCTTTCGCTTCATCAATTGAATTTTCACTTGGATTTCGAAACTTTGTTTCTCAATGTACTTATGGTTCAGGTGATTTTTCAGATTTGCAATCGGATTGAATAATAAGATTTAGGGGTTTGGAGAAAACTTTGAGCGATGGCGGCGAATGCGGCGGTGGACGGGACGGGGAATCCAATCCCTACGTCGGCGGTTTTGACAGCTTCGGCAAAGCATATAGGAATCAGGTGTCTGCCGGAAAACATGACGTTCCTAAAATGCAAGAAGAATGATCCTAATCCTGAGAAATGCCTTGAAAAAGGACGTGACGTCACTCGCTGTGTTCTTGGCCTGTACGTTTCTACCTCACTTTGGTTTCGATTTCTCTGCAAGTTCTTAATTCTGGTGATCTTAGGTCGTATAATTCGTTTTGAGCTCTGTTCTTTCGATGAAGATAGTGGATAATGGCACATTGTAAATTATAAAGATATTGATCAGATAGTTTAAGAATGAGGAATCTTTAGACTATTGTAGAATGAAACTAGCCTGTAGAACTAACCATTTGTTTGATATCTAGAAGATTAGAAGCAGGTGTTTGACTATTTTGTAGTAGTGATCAATTCATGGAGAACTCCACACTAGTTTTAGCTTCAAACCATAGAAATATGATGCATTGTCAAAGTTGAGTTTAGTCGTAACTCTGGACTAGTTTGTTTCTTGAAACTGGTGAAATGATATTGCAGGCTGAAGGATCTTCACCAGAGATGCTCGACAGAGATGGATGCTTACGTTGGGTGCATGTATTACTACACCAACGAGTTTGATTTGTGTCGGAAAGAGCAAGAAGCCTTCGAGAAAGTGTGTCCTTTAAAATGAGAAGCTATGTTTGTCGTCTCCTAATAAGGAAGTTTTCATTTTGAGTCTTCTTGAGGTTTACTCTTAACTACTCTTCCATCGCTGCTTCGTTTCCTTTTAAAATAATGGAAGTCCACTAAATTCATCTCATGTTTCTTAATCATTTTAAAACAGAACTAGTTGAACTGGTGGAACTGGTGGTTGAACTGGTGGTTGAACTGGTTGAACAGGTGGTTGAACTAGTTGAATTCATCTCATGTTTCTTAATCATTTCTTAATCAAATAGAAACCTGTAACATATTAAAGCTATATAACTAGTTTCATGAACAAGAGACGTGTCCATACACAAACCACAACTCATCGGAAGCAGGAAAATGAAAATAAGCGAAGCTCAATCAAGAAGAAAACTTAGTGATACAGAGAAAAGAGAATCTAACTCTTTAACAAGCTTTACAGCTACGCCTGCAATTCCCAGGAAGCTCAGGCGTTCCCACCATATACTCTGGGTTCTTTGCGCATTCTCCAAGAACTGCCCATCTCTCACAGCTCTCGTTTACGTCCGTACAGCTACCGTCATGTGTCACAATCTTATCGAATGAGTCCACGTGGATCCACTTAGTAGCTGACCATTTCTCGCCTTCGATCACAGGACAACCTCCGTGAAGGCTCAATGGATCTGGGATTGCGTCTTGGTGGAGGTTGAAGAACAACAGAGCATTCCCTTTCTTCGGTTTCACTAATCACATTCATTACCCAGCAATCAAAAAGTGTTTAAAACATTCTTAGATACAACAGGAAAACAAGAACTCAATGATTCTTTCTATAGCTCACCAGCGATTCCTTTCTTTCCACAATCAGAAAGATCGTCTTTGTTCTCAGACAACGAGCGGCGAGAAAATTCCTGCGTACAGAGATAAAAAGAATAATATAAAAGACGTATTTATTTGTCCATGTCTATATAGAACCAATACAGAGTAGCCATTTTGGGCATGTAAGCGGAAACTGATGGTTTTGTCTGAATACAAACCTGTGCATCAGGGAAAACAGTTTCTCCACCCTTTGTGACATTGGATAGATACATGAGAACCGTTGCTATGCGGTGTCCACCACGAGCGATGTTGACTTTGTCGTGAAAGTAGTCAAAATGAGCGTCATATTTCTGACCGTGCTCATATCTCAATACCTGAAGGTCTTCTCCATTTTCTGTCACCACAAAGGTAAACACTTAGAAACAATGATATCTTCTGAAACAGATAGATCACTGTTAAATGTAAGGTTACCTTTTGGAAGGAATGTCCATGTAGAGAGCTTGTCTTCTATACCAGAAACAATAGGATCCTGTGATTAAACAAAGAAAGCTTCACATGAAGATCGTAACATTACAAAGATACAAGTTATCAGGTCATGTTATTCAACTAAGTAACATTCATCATCCATGATTGATCATCATCTACAGAAGTAACTTTTACTAAACAGCAATCACAAAATCAATACAATTTTGGATCGACTGATCAAAGTCATTATATTTAGTAAGATATGTAAACTTAACAGTTCAACATTTCTAATTCATCAGACCTTGAGGGGTTTGACTTATCAGATCCGTTAATATCAGAACCAATATCAGAGATTCAGAGTTCTTAAAGACGAAGGTCATAAAGTAAAAACAAGATCAATGCCAATCAAAGAAATTCAATGAGATCTGTTGTGCCCAATTGAGGTTCCAAGTTTATCCGCCAAGTAAAAAACCGAACGCAACAAAAATAAAATTGCACCTTTCCTTTGGAGATAAACGTGCCAGAGCTGGTACGAACGTCACTGACTTGACTTTCCCCATTATCGTTATCAGCAACCGCAGATCTCTGGAGATTCTCTTTCGCCTTTTACCGGAAATCAAAATTAGATACTGAATTTAAGCACCTTTAAAGGTAAAAGCTTTTCAAGTTGAGCTCAGACCCAAAGAAAAATTTCAAATTCGCACTCACAAGGGAAATTAGATGATCACATTCCAAGTCCGTCAAAAAACCTTCATACACAAATGCCCTGAAGAATCAACGCCAAAAAATTTCCGATTCAACACTCAATACACAAAGTTGGAAGTACAAAGTTCCAAACTTTACTTGAGAAAGTTGCGTCATTTGAAGCAGACTACAGAGGGAGAGAGAGGAAGATCAAACCTGGGCTTCGACGAAACCTGTTTGACTTTAGAAGGATTGATGATAGAACTTGGAGAACTAATCAGAGAAGTGGAAGATTGAAGCAAGATGAGGAAGATAGCGAACAACAATCCGAGGCGAGACATCGACATTAGTCGCTTGGATCAAGATGATCGAGGAGGAGATCGAAAACGAGAGAACAACTAATCTTTTTACAGGGAAATAAAGAGGGAAAAATGTCAACGGTCATGAAAAGTCGATGTTCTACCTAAAGAAGATGGCGACAACATGCGCACGTTCTTAACAATTATTCTTATTTCATGACAAAAGCCCATTTCTATATTAAAGGCCCAATATAAATTCGAAACATAAAACGACGTCGTATGTTCAAAACGTAAAATAATCTCGCCGGACGGAGAGGCGTGAGCAGAAGAACAGAAAATTCAATTTGGCCCGGTTTCGAGTTCAGAATCAGCCGGCGACATATATGAACAAAAGTTGAAGGAGCATAAGAAGAGAAACAACGATAATCGAATAAACGAAGATTTATAGAGAATGGCGTTTAGGCCATTCGGGAAGGACGTAGGGCCGTCGATGAGCTCTAAACCATCGCCGTTTACACCGTTCGGCGCTTCTGCTCCTACTCATTCCACTAGGTGTGTTTTTCGATTCTGTTTGGATGTGTCTATGCTACAACGGGACTTCGTCCCTCTTTTTGAGGTTTATTTTAGATTGATTTTACGCTGTGGATCTATTATGCTCTATAAACCCGTACAAATTACATCTGTGTTCGTTTCTATCGTTGTGTTGAAGTATTTACGATCACGCGGAAGTGAAAAATATCTTGATTTTTCCTATGCAATTGTGTTATGTATCACTTAGGCAGCTCTAAGATTTTGGTTTTGAAGCTCACTTGCTTATTGCGAATGTTAATTTGTTGCTTTAATTTGCTTTTTGTTCTCAGGTTTTACTCTTTCTTCTTATACTAACACTGCGAATTGGGCCTTTTCTTGTAGTGATTCTTCAATTCAATTACCGGCTTCTCAAAACCATTCAGCCAGTGCAGGACAATATTTTGGACCGGCTGGAATTCAAAGGTTAGATACACCTTGCTCTACAGCTCCGATCTCTTTTTATGTGAGAATGTTAGGTTGTTTGTGAGCGTCCATAGGACAAGCAGTTGTGGTACTTCTTCTCGCTGATTTTTTATGTCCTTTACATTATAATTTTTGTATCGAATTTTTTGCTTGTAGTGGTTCTCAAATTCAGCAAGCACCGCCTCCCTCGGCTTCTCAAAACCCTTTACCCTCTATTAGGCAACCTTACAGACCAAGTGTTCAAAGGTTAGACATTCTTAATTGTATGGATTGATTATGATGTTAGGTTTTCTACTTATTTAATTATTTTTTCCTTCAACTCGTGGGTTCTTTATGATTCTAGCTTAAATTATCATGATTTTTGCTTTTGCTTGCAGTGGTCCTCCAATTAATGGAACACAACTTCCGTTGGCTTTCCAAAATCCCTCGCCCTCCTCAGGACAACCTTACCGACCTGGTGAAATTCAAAGGTTAGTTTTTTTTTCCTTTTTATATGCCTGTTCATGATCTTCGTGAAAGGTCTGATCCGAAACAGCTGGTAATGGATAAACCAAATTGTCTATTTTGCGTTGTCTTTTTTTTTTTTGGTAACAATTCTGCTTGAATTAGACTAAATGTTGCACAAATTTTGATGCTGAGAACACTTTAATACTATGTTTTTCAGGAGCCCACCTTTCAATGGAATACCATGGGGTTCAGAAGCTTTTCCACGTCCAAGCCCCTCTGTGAGACCTTACCAATTTCCAGGAGTTCAAAGGTAAAAGTCTATGTAATATTTTCGGCAACTTGACAACAGTGGTAATCACGCATCTCAAATGCTTTCAGTTATCTTCAATTGAAATTATAGCAGTAGGAAGAAAGCAGGGTGTGGCGGAGAGCTATAAGTTTTTCT